>VXAY01004762.1:1056169-1090733 GCA_013399855.1 Oxyruncus cristatus
GCCCGGCCACAGAAACCCTCTGGAATCATTATTGCTGTTATTTTAAAACTGGGTTTCCTCCTCCCGGCACCGCACCTGGGCTGCGCCCAGCGGAGCAATGAGGAAGNCCTGTCTCTGTGGCAAACACTTGTTTCTTCTCTCCCAGTGATTTTGGAGAGGATTTTGTGGGGGTCTGTTCCCCGCAATGCCTAAATAATTGCAAAACTCCCCAGTTTTTTTTTTTTTTTTCCTGGGGAAGCGATGTGCTCGTGTTGCGCTGCAGGAGAGCTGCAGGAATCCTTAAACCTCGGGGTTGTGTGCTCTGTGTTATTGATTTGTGTTGCACGGTCAGAGCATTGGTGGGCTCAGCTTGGTTTGGGTTTTCAGGGAGCAAGAGGGTTCTGTTTTCTAATAGTCAGACACAGTAAATGTTACATAGACTTTTCAGCTGTCACTTCTAGAAATATGATGTAGTCATATTCTATGGTTGGTGATACTTTGCTTCTTATTTTGGGGTAGAAAGGGGCTAAGCTCTGGTATGTTGGATAATGTACAGGTATTCGACCGTAACAGATAGAAAGTAAGGAAATTCATCCTCAGCACCACCTGGGAGTAGTTTTGCTTGAAACGTGTTTTGGAAAATTTCACCAGAGTGTTGACAGGTGGCATTTTTGTTTTGTTGGCAAAGGTTCCTTTGGTGTGACTGAGTTAAATACGTGCTTTGTAGCTCCCCCAAATACCATTCCATAAGTAATAAATAATAAATATTATGACTTTAGATGCAGCTCTGAGAGAAGGAGAGGGAGGAAAAGAGTCTGCACTTTAAATGAATATGTAAATTTTGCCCATTTGTGAACACATGTGCAGTGTTGCCTTGATGGAGCTGTGCATGTCATCCTTTGCCCACAGCTTCCCGTGAGCCTCTGCTTGGCTTTTCCCAATAAGAAGTATTAAAGAGCACAACTGCTGCTGTGTTAACACTTCTCTGTTGCTTAAAAATAATACATTTTCTTTGTGTTTCAAAAAAAAAAAAATCAAACCAAGGAAAACCCCACCTGCCTCTTCCAGAGGGTAGTTAAAAAATTAGCAAGTTCTTTTTAGCCAGTTTCTCTGGTCCTCACTTGGGCTGAGCATCTGCTGGTAGTGGAGTGTGGCTTGCAGATTAACTACAAGACCAGATCATGTGACATTAAAATAAGATGCAAAAGATAAGATACCAAGATTTGCAGAAGGTATTGGAGTTTCCTCAGAAATATTGCCCAATATACGTGAAATTATCATGAAATATCTTCAGAAAAAATCACCTGTCAGCAACCAGGAAGCTGAAGTTTTGGCATACACAGCTTCCAAAACAGTTTGTTTCTGAACTCTTCCTGTTTATTATTGATTTTTATCAAAAGAGGAATAGATTCTGAATACGAGGCTGAAATAGAGACTCTGCTTCAGCAATATACACTGATCACATTTAACTCGGTGTGAGTGAGCTTAATTATTAAGGGCATTTGGTATTTGTTACTTCAGTAATTAAACTTAATGAATGGAAATATAACAGTCCACCTCTTTATCCCAAGAAACCTAACAGATAAGCCTTCTTTTAAATGAAAGATAACATTATTCACAGCATGGATACGTACCTCAAATGGCTTGGATTGTAGCCACCTTATTTGCAAAAAAAATTGTACTTTATCACTTCTATTTGGGAGGGAAAATGAAACAAAAAAGTGTCTATTCCTTACATAAAACGATGTCATGGACAGTTGCTTCTGTGATAAGAATGGGTCCCCTCCTTTCCCAGTGGGAGAGGACAGGGACTACTTTAAACACTACTAATTAGTTCAGTTTATCTTGCACGAGTTACAATGCTGTGGTTAGTTAATTATAGCTTCTCCCATTAGCAGTATGTTAAGAATAATGAATAACATATCACACAGATCAAAAGAACATCTACAAAGTTTATCTTAGAGGAAAGAAAGTGTTATTGTGTGTCAGGAAGTCCCCGTGGCTTTCCCAAGGCACAGATTTTGTTGGAATTCCTGAACTGGCGCTTCAGAGCCTGATGAATGACTTGAATTGATCACAAACAAGTGACAGTGGAGCTCTTGGTTGCTTAGCAACCCACCAAGATGCCACAATTTCTTTTGGTATATTTGTCCAGTAAAGTAGAAATTCTGTTTTGTTAAAGATTGTGTGTTCTTTTCGAGCACAAAGCCCACCTTATAACAACCTTAAATCATGTGTAATGAAAATTAATGTCCCAGTACAGAGCCTGGGGAGCAGCGTGGGGATGAGAACAGAGCAGGAATCTTGTAAACCACATTCTGGTGGTGCTATGCTCAGTGTTTTAGGGTAAGTTTCAATTGTTCTTTCTTGGTTAGACTTCTGTGCAAAACCCAAAATCATTAGTGGGACAAGTAAGTCCTAACAGAAACATATATCCACCAGTGCTTTTTGAACAGTTCCCCTCATGCTGTCTTGAGCTGTGAGATCCTGCAGTTACACTCTGTTATGAAATGCAACATGGAAGATGTTGTTTGGTCATTGTCTGAATTACAGCAGGATGGTCTGGCCCATCCTGCGGCCCCTGTGGCTGGAGAGCTCTGCTGGTTTGTCCTCAAGGAAGACATTGGCTCCTTAACAGGTGTGTTTTGTGTAAGGAAAGAAAAGATTTAGTACTCAAAGAGCAGAAGGAAGAGACATGTCATTGTGGTTACGTACCCAAAGTGCCAACACTGATTTTTACCAGGCTGTGGCACCCTGCAGACAGTTCATACTCGCTGAATTACACCTTTGTCAGCGAAGTCCTTATTGTTGCCCTTGGGTCTGTGTGTGCTGACACCTTAGTTCTGGAGACAACCCTGGAAGGGAGTCTTGCAGTCGTCCCATCCCACTTACTGTGTGCTGGTTTGCAGGGAGACCTCACAAACTGGATTAATTCTGGCTGAACCTAAGCCAGAATATCTCTGTCAGGAGTTTACTTTGTGCACTTCAGCTGCTAATGGGCTTTTCATCCGTGGCCTCGCGAGTGGAGCTGAAGCAGAGCCTTTGCAATGTGTGTGGGTGGACCTGGGGTTCCCAGCACCGTTTTGCTCTACTTATCTACGCCCTTTTGAGCTCTGCTGCCTGCTAATATAGACATATCCTCTTCCTTCTGAAACTGTAACTAAGGAAAAGCACACCAGGGCAGGGACAACTGCAGGCTGCCATGACATTCACTTCATTTAGATAACAGTTGGCATTCTGGAAGATTTCTTCTCTCTTGATGACAAAAAGGAACCCAGGTATCTCTCTTCTTCAAAGAGTTTGAGTATTGCATGATTTACTGTACACTGGACTAGAAGGGGGTGGTGTAGCAGTCTGCTAAGACTACACTGAACCAAATCTCAACTCATTGTCAATATTCCTAGGCTAAGATTTTGGCAGTTCATAAGCTGTGTACTTGTAATTAATTGCCTTTCTAGGCTCTGAAAGGCTTAGGTAAAGATTAAGGTACATGTGAGCTTGTTTGACTTTGTGGTGTTGTTGTTACAGGTTTTTTTCCCTGTTGTTCCGATGTAACAAAGTCAGTGCCCGAAAGTCAAGGTTGCTTTAATTGGCTGGTTTATTTTTTCCAGATACTCTCCTCGTGTGTGTTTTATGCATAGACTTCTCTAAGTTCATTTGCATACCCAAATGCTGATTATCAGTTGCCATTGCAGTGATTGCCTCTGCCCTATAAGCAGATGAAGGTACATGGTAATATTTGGTGTCTTGGGTTTCTCCTCCTGGCGTGTCCAGACACCCCATATGAAGCACGTGGAGTGCTGGACGTGGTGATATGTTATTTTCTGGGCCTTCAGCATTCCCTAGCAGATGTTTCCTCCTTCCTTCATGGCAGCTGAGTGTATAAAACTCAAAAAAATGCAGATGGAAAACAGTTAATCATTAAAACTACTGTTTATTGTTACAGCTGATCTCGTGTTTGTTGTTTTGAGTGTGATCTCCAGGTTCAGATCCTGTTCCATGTAAGGACAAGAATTATGCTGCTTTCTTCATTAGGCATTTTAAGTCTTCACATTTTCTTTTGACCCTCTCTAGCCCTCCCTTTTCTCCAATTATAAAGAAAACTGCTGATTTCAGGTGGTTTTCTCCTGTTGTTTAGTTTTGCTCTTTTGTTGTTTGTCAGCAACAAGATGGAATTAAACCAGAGGTGTGGTGAGGATCTGACTGAGTTAGGGAGGGTGAAGGGGAGATTGGGAAGGACAGGGATGAGCCTGCTTGGATTCATCCATGTCTTTGCTCCTGTTCTCTGGCATGGACAAAATAAAGTCTGGATCCAGTTCTGAGCAGCTGGAGGAGAAGGAGCCAACGGTCAAGCCTGGGCAGGGTTGTTTCTGTGAGAGCGCAGCTTTCGAGGATATTTTTAACAGATGGTTCCCAGTCTGGCTGTAAGAGCTGGTGTGTCAGCCAGGCTGAGCTGCCTCGGGGACAGCCCCACGCCAGGCTCTCACAGGTCACCTCCAAACACCCACTGGGGCAGAAACGGAGCTTCTTGTGGTGTCCGGGTTTGATCCTCCCTGTGTTTGCGCTCAGGGAGGTGGGGAAAGGTGACCCCTGTGTACCTGCCCTGGTATTTATCCTCGGGGCAGCACCAAGTGGCCTTTGCACTGCTCTGTGAGTGCTCTTGGCCCTTAGCCTGGACCCCACCTTGCTGCTGGGGTCACCTGCCTGGTGATGCTCCTGCCACCTCCTCCTCCTCATGGGAGCAGCAGAGGCAGCACCTTCGTGCATTTCTTTTTTCGAGAGGTGGACAGAGCTGTAAGTCTAAAGGTGGGAAGGACCCAGTCTGATGGCTGGGGACTCTCAGTGCCCTCCTGGATAGAAAGTCTAACTACAAATGAGCCAAGTAGTGAAAGCACAAGGCTCCAGTTCCAAAGAAACCCAGGGATTTCGGTGAGCCAAAGTCCTCTGTCCTCTCAATATAGCTTAGTCATATGACTTTAGTGCTTTTAAAAATCTCATTTCAAGTGTCTCTGTTTTTTGGGAGGCCCTAGGGATGACTCTGCAAGGCTGGCAGTCTCTATTCAGGCCAAAATTAATTGGTAAGGCAGCAATCCACTGAGAGGAGGAGGTGAGGGGGGGGAAGCAAGCAGAATTGGGCCCATCCACCTTTCAGTTCTGTGTCTCCTTTGGTGACTTTTGGAGTGTGACACAGGCAATTCCCTGTCAGCCTTTCCCGCTGGCTGACACAGAAGAGGTGGCTTTGAATGCTGCCTGCTGTGCTTGTATGGCACTTGAAAGGAGAGAGGGCTGCCTGTAAGGACTGTGTTCCCACAGCTTTAGAGGGTATTTGAAAAATGCATCGCTCAGTTCTTGTCACGTGTATTTTACAGTATTAAACCCGATGGAAACCTGGAACAATGTCTCAGTAAAAAATGGCTGGTGCCAGTGCTGTATTCCCAGTGCTTGAAATAATATTAGTGTTGATGAAAGATTGCTCTGCTTATAGGGAAAGTAAAATTATTATTCCAGGGCAGATTCTTTTCTGTTAGAAAGTGCCACAACAATGCTTTCAGCAACAGGAGTGATTAACTCAATTGCTTTTTTTTTTCTTATTAGACACACTCACAAAACCACACCATTATTTTTGCAGTTTACTGAAATCAGAGAATTAATAGTAAAACATTGTCTGCAGATTTGGAAGCATCTACCTTTTTTTCCCCAAGGCTGATCACACAGCCCAGTGTGATCTGTCTGTCTCATCCCTGAAATCCTCCCCTCTGTGGTACTGGGGTGGTTTGTGCTGGTTGACCCAGGGCTGTATCCATGCTTGTTTGGCCAGCGTTGCTGGTTTTACTTCTTTGTGGGCAAAATACTCCAAACCACAACCTGTTTGCTGATTTCAGGGAACTTATTACCTCAAATTGGGGTTATTGCTCAAGTGTTTTGCTGGCTAAGGGTCCTGTGCTTTATTTTTCACAGGTTATTCTTTCGTGTTACTCCACCAATGACTTTGCTCTCGTAAAATTTCATTGAGGGAATAGGTTTTAGGGGATTTCCGTTTTGACCTGCTATAAGTCAGAGAATGTCCTGTCTGATCTCTTTTGTACATTCAGTTCTGCAGGAGCAAACTGTATTCAGTGCTCACTATGAGTTCTGCTGAGGCATCGCTCAAACTGTAGTTATTTTGGCCATTAAAATCCAAATTCCTTCATGATAAGTGTTCCTCTGGTTCCATTTGAGCAGAAGTGAATAACACAGGACTGAGCTATCTGCAAGTACTAATGGAAGCTTTTATTTAATACATTTTTAGGAAAACCTGATAAACTGTGGTGACTTTCAGGCCGAATATTGCACACGAAAACCACTGGTGAAGTCATGGCGCCACCGAAATGGATGGTCAAACTCCCCCTGACCTCATCAGAGTCAGGTTTTTGTCCCAGGAGTGATGAAAATCTAATTTACAACCTAACCAGTTTGAGGAGTAGGCGTAATGGCTCAGGTCCTTGACTGATATAAATGACTGTGGTTCAGCTGAGGATGATTGAGTTACACTGACTGCAGCCATCTGGGCTGCTTCTGCAGGATCGTGCCCACAAACACTCTTGTTGGGAGCTTTGTAATGGTGTGTCCTCTCAAGTGGCTTATCCTTGTCTCCTATTTTGACTGGAAACAAACAGCCAGGAATTTTGCAGTTTTCTGAGTCATACAAATGACAACCGTGGTGTGTAAGCTACAGAGTAGCAGTGACTAAAGGTCTGTCCCAGCTGCACAAAGCTAAGCCATACCTGCTTCGTTACATTTACAGGGTTCCACTGAAATCCCCGGTAATTGCTCAGGTTTTGCCACCTGCACGACAAATGCACCTTTCTGTTATTGACCGTGTGAGGTTTGACTTTGGCTTCCGCCTAAATCTGGGATTTGGATTATCTCTGCTGAGCCTGTGGAATTGCAGCATCCCTGCTGTCTGCGTGCAGCACTCGCTCAACCTGGGATTTCACCACCCTGGTTTTCAGCTAATACCTGTCCAGACGCTGCCTACCTGCTGGGAAATGCTCGGACTTGCCTTTTCAGCTTCACGTTATATCCCAGGGAATTGCTGAAAATTGAGAGCTGTTTGGGTTGCATTACGGAACAAAGCTTTATTAAAGGTGAAGCGCAGCGTGTGTGGTGGCACCAGAAAGTAATCACGGGATGGTTTGGGTTGGAAGGGACCTTAAAGGTTATGCAGTTCCATCCCCCTACCATGGGCAGGGACCCCTTCCCCCAGCCCAGGTTGCTCCAAGCCCTGTCCAGCCTGGCCTTGGACACTTCCAGGGATCCAGGGGCAGCCACAGCTTCTCTGGGCACCCTGTGCCAGGGCCTCCCCACCCTCCCAGGGAAGGATTTCTTCCCAATATTCAATCTAAACTGACTCTGAATCCATTCCCCCTTGTCCTGTCACTACATGCCCTTGTAAACAGTCTCTCTCCATCTTTCTTGCAATACAGCTTGTTTGGTTATGCAGCCCCTAAAGGAAAGGGAGTTTCTCCCCTTTACTTCCCAGTGTGCAGGATCCTGCCTTTCAGAGCATTGTACCTAATTATCCTGCCAATGCAGCAGATTTTCACTGTCAGCCATTCCCCCTGTCAGACATCACCGTGCCCTGAAACCTCACAGAATTTCAGCTTCATCTTTGGTGCATTAAAAATATGGCTCAGTGTTTATTTAAAAAAAAAAAAAAAAACCCAAACCCCAACAGGCAAGAAACCTGAAGGGTTATTCACAGTCTTATCATGTGGATCACAAAATGATTGGAATAATCTTTGTATTCAGCAGATAAGCAGCATTCTCCATACAAACCTATTCCACTGTGATCCCCCCAAATGTATGCTAAGCTTGTCTGTGCACAAAGCTCCCTGTAATGGGTGGTGGTCAGACCAAGTTTTATCCATGCATAGGATAGGATATGGTCAGGAATGCTGTGTGTTGGCAGTGTTAATTATATAATGCACTCACTGAGAAGAATAATGTGTGCAATGTTTTGATGCTCAGGCAGTGGCAATCCATTTAACCATTTATAGCTCTATGTATTTTATAATCATCCCTGAACCCAAATGTCCCCAGGGAGGGAATGTGCCCTTAAAAATTTTAGGCCTTTAAATTAAGTGAATTTAAATTCACTCATTTGCATATTTTTCCTTTCTTTGTTCTGCCTGAATGAGATATTACTTCAGTAATTGAACTGTAACTTGGCTACAGGTAAATGATGTGAGACAGCTGATACTCCAAGTGCCCGACCACGTTACAGTGTGTGCTGCTAATCCGGCAATTTACTGCTCACCTCGGAGAGGAGACGGTGTCCAGTCCACTTAGGATCACCCAGAGTGGGCCTGGGACTTGAAAGTTCAATTAATCTGGGATGCTAAATGTGCTTCAGGAGCAGGGAATCGAAAGGATGTGGCTGGGGGAGGAAATGGGCATCACTGGAGAAAAACTGCTTACTGAGGAGATATCATAGAGCATCTTAAATGGTCTGGGTTGGAAGGGCCCTTAAAGCCAATCCCATTCCCCCCCCTGCCATGGACAGGGACACCTTCCACCAGCCCAGGTTGCTCCAAGCCCCATCCAACCTGGCTTGGACACTTCCAGGGATCCAGGAGCAGCCACAGCTTCTCTGGGCACCCTGTGCCAGGGCCTCCCCACCCTCACAGGGAAGGATTTCTTCCATATATCTCACCTAAATTTCCCCTCTTTCAGTTTGAACCCATTACCCCGTGTCCTATCACTACAGTTCCTGATGGAATACGTAGACGGGTCAAAGCTGGATCTCCTAAAAATGAAATTTTACAGCTAAAACAGAACACTGATGCTTCTTAAGCAGCTTTTACAAGCAGGCCCTGGGGATGACCTTTTTGGTGTTTTGTGGGAATACCAGAGGAGTCCATGTGCAAAGAGGGAAAGCAAAAGGAGGGAGCGGATGATTGTCTGGAGAGCTTGGCACCAATCCCAGAAAAATAATGGAAAGTTGATAGAGGACTGAATTAATATAGAGTTAAAAAAGAGCGAGATAATTAAGGCCTCTGAAAAGGGTTCTTCATGGGGTTACAGGTTTGGTAGATGTGGGTAACTGAGCTTTGTGGAAGAGTTTTTAGTGTTAGATTTGGAGATCTCAGTTAAAACCAAGCCATCCCAACAAAGCTGGTCTGTCGGACTAGTAGCAATCTCGTTTCATGTAACCATGGAATGGTTTGGGTTGGAAGGAACCTTCAAGATCATCTCACTCCAACCTCCTACCAAGGGCAGGGACACCTTCCACTAGCCCAGGTTGCTCCAAGGCCACTCCAGCCTGGCCTTTATTTGATGGGTTAAGACTGTGAGGCTCGTGCTTTGGGAAATGTGTGGGTTCAATGGGGTTTCACAAGGGCCAGAACTACTCCTGAAACTGTTCAACATCTTTATCAGTAATCTGAACACCAAAATTAATTGACTGCTGCCAAAGTTGTGGATGAGTCAATACTGGGAGTGTAGAAATAGTAAGTTATATGGAGTGACTGACTGGCTGGCAAGATGCCTCTTCATCTTTCCTTCCAATTGTCTGTGCTTTAAGCAATGCACTGGAAGAGGGTGACCTTGAGACCAGGGTGAAAGGGTATGGAGGGGCCACAGCAGACAGAGAAAGGAAGATGGTTTCCCAATGAGCTGAAGGAGTCTTTGATGCAGTTTTTATATGAGTCCATGAGAATGCTGGAAAACCATGCCCAGTTTTGGTGTCAACAGCTGAAAAAAAAAAGGGGTTTACAAAACTGAAGAGTCAAGAAAATAACTACAATATTGATTTGAAGAGCGGAGAAAATTCCCTGCAGTGAGAGATTTAGAGACTCAATCTGCTTAGCTCATCAAAAAGAGGATTGAGGAGGGACTTGATTATAGGGACAAGTATTTTCATGGGGAAAGCATATCCAGCTTTTTAATCAAGAAGAGAAAAGAAAAATCAGATCCAATAACTGGTAGCTGGAGCCAGACAATTTTAAATTAGACATTAAAGACAGGTTTTTTTAATCTGTGGTTAAGCACTGGAATGAACTATGATTTGGTCAAACAGAGAGGGGATACCTTGTGTGATACAACCAAACACAAGTTACTGGATGTTATTTGCAGAGATAGGGAAAAGCACAAACTGCCTGAGATGTGCAGGAAGATGCAAAGGCCTTAAAATCTGTGAGCATTGAGAAGGAAATCTAAGGGAGAAGATAAGGAAAAGGAGAAACCTACCTGGGAAGCACAAAAAGGAGAAACAGAAGCGCCAAAAGGACAAAGGAAGGAGCCTCAACTGGAGACAGAGCTCCTGTTTCTGAGTGTTGGAGCATATGTCTCAGCAAAGCGAGTCTTGGCATTGGAAACACCTTGAGTGCTGGCAGGGCTGGAGTCATCTGTTTCCTAGTCAAAACAGCAGGTTTGGATTCTGTGCTTTGCTAATGATGATGAAGAAACCTGTTTGTGGTTTGGGCTTTTGGCACCGCTGGTCCCCTGTTCTGCTGCTGTGGGAGAAGAAAGTCGTGTATCCAGGGTCCTTTTCAGCAAGGAGTCCTCACTGTGGGCTCTTGGGTGCCCTCCACCTTGCTGGCATCAGCCTTACAGATACCAGTTTTAAAAGAAATCATGAACCCTGTATTTACACCACTAAACCTAATTTCTGGGGAATCCAGCAGGGAAATCTCTGTGGTCTCAGCTGTTTTTTTGTCAAGTTCTGTGTGGTTTTTGTCCTCCTGAAGTAGTTTTGCCAGATCACTGACTGTGACTTCTTTTTTCCAAGGAGAAACATACTCTACTAAAAGTCCTTCCAATGCCTAATGGGGAGGCAATCATTAATTTAAACATAATATTGTGTTTCTACAGTGGGGAAGTTCAGTGGTTCAGCCAAAATCCAGGTGACTTTGCAGTTTTTTTCTGTGGATTTTCAGTTCCAATGGAAGTGGAACGGATGCCTTAAAGACTGTAAGGAATTTTGCTATTGTGGAAATTCTTCGGCCAGGACTGGAAATCACTTTTCCAGGAAGATTTCAAAAGCTCTGTCTAACATCCACAGCAGAGAATGTTTCTTTAATGGTTACGGGGAGAGAAACAACTCACATATGTTCTTTTTTTAACGACTCCATCGCAAAGCTATTACCTTTGTTTGGCAACATTTCCTCTATTGTTTTTGGCTTTGAAGAGAGATGTTATTTCAGGATCTTCTCAGTGGAAAAAGGCAGCATGTTTCCTTTGGACTATTTAACAGAAACATAAACTTTTTGTGATCAATTAGAGCATCCAATTACCTGCAGCTTTGCATGGGTTGAGTGTTTCTGCCTCGTGTGGCCATAAACACAATACTGAGTCAGAGTTTTCAGAGTGTAGAACCTGGGCTGAATTTGATCATATTCTCTTTGGAACTAGGGAAAACGCTAAATGGTAATAAAATTATTTATTGAGGAGAAAAAAAATACCATTCAAGAGTGTCTGCCCTACCTGTAAGAATGGACTAACTAATTATTCAGAAATTCTGTTGGAAGTGTATCGACCTTCACGATCATTTTCTTTCTCAATGGACGTCTCAATAATTGTCTTTGCCTAAGGATTCCCCAGAAGCTGCTCTCAAATCAGAGCAGCACTTCAGCATTTAACTCCTGACATTGTGACATCCATTAGGAAGGCAGAGAGGTAGGAATTACCCTATTCAATCCGATTAAAGATCCAATTAACTTGGAATGCTCTCCCTGTTAGTTACTAATACTGGATGACTCAACACCCTGGGAAGAAAACCCACAAAAAAACGCCCAACCTCAAACATTGCTCCCTCCTCCTGTGAACTCTCATAATCACAATTAAGGAGCAAAGTGTCCCTGAAAGAGTTATTTTATTTTTTCCCTTCTTCCCAAGCATTTACTTCTTGGCTTCCATCCTGAAACATGAGATCAATAGTCCTCATAAATTCTTATCCTGACTTGGGAAAGTATTATTATTAACACCTTAAACATCTAATCATTCTTCCAATCATTCTGCCCTTTGTATCAGTAACAGTCTGGTGTCAGACAGTTCACAAAGTTAATTATTGTGATTTTCTTTCCCATTTTAAACTTGCTGTGTCTTAATTCCGATGTGATCATTGAAGTGACTGTTTGACCTTGTTTCACCTGTTTTCATAAATACTTAAGTCTGTCATGTCCATTCCTTGAAACACTTGGTCTGTACATGAAATACTGATAATTCTTTTCATTCCTCTCTTAAAGGGACCTTTAATACTTTCCTTATTTTTGTCTCGTTTAGTCCTTTCTATTTTTATAATTTTTGAACACTTGTTGTCAAAGGTCAGAATATATCAGCAGCTCATCTAAATTACTAGTAATTATTAATAATAATTATTTTTAGCCCTTTCTAAGGCATTTTGTACAGAATCTCCCATTTTAGCTGCATCTTGAGCACCTTGGGCTGCTGAGCAGATGCTTCCTATCGAAGGGATTTTTCCTTATTTTTTGTAGAAAGAAAACAATCCAATCCAAACCTTCTTCTCCTTCAGCCTCCTGAAGGCCAGGGGCTATTTGTGAATTTGACTTCGGTTACATAAAATGAAACAAATCTCTTCTGACCCTCGAGGAAGGCTCATGTTTTAGATCATAGGTCGCTTCTAAATATAGGGATGGGAAATTAAGGTCTCCATGGACAGATTATTCTGGAACTGTCTCCTGCAAGGCTTTCCACAGTTCCCTTTGACCTGGGTGTCCTGGCCCTTTCTGAAGATGTAGTAGATTGAGTGGATAAGGTGTTTTTATTTATAAATATATATATATATGTGTACAAACAATTAGCTAAATTTCTATATATTTTTGCCTAGAATTATTCAGCCACCACAACACTTCATGGAAATAAGATTGTGTATCTCAGATATTTATCTCAAAACCCTTTTGTGCAACAGGCTGTAGCTTTTGCCTTGAGCTTTTGAATCGGATATTACATTTATCTCCCCTGAAAATAATCACAGTACCAGCAACATGGATGAGCTGCTTCACTTCTGTTTGCTTCCCTTTCAGGCACAACATGGAGTATATTGAATTTTTAGATTTATTCCAGAGGCATGAACTTTGAAACTTGGTATTACACCCCTGTAATGTATGTGTTTATGTGAGTGTACATGTACAAGTGCATTTGTACCTTCTATTTTTTAAACAGACAGGTGTGTAATTTGGTATTTTGCCTAGTGTGGGCACATGAGAAGTGCTGGAAATCTCATTACTAATGTTTGTTCCTAATATTTAACCATTAGGTCCTGCCTCAGATCTGATTCAGATTCCTTCTGTTTTGGGGTATTGCTTATTTGGGTGCTCCTTCTGAGGCAGAACATCCTCCTGTCTTTGGCTGCTGACATCTGTGGCAGATGTTATGACTCAGAGCAGACAGGAAAATTCAGATTTATATTTTCTTCTTCTTCTTTTTTTTTTCTTCATAAGTGACTTGCCCCCAGGCATGTTTTGACAGGGAGGATATAATTTCAAATTAAATGTGAATGTGGAGGCTTTCCAAAGCTACAAATTGCAGAGATTTCTCAGCATGACTCAAAGAAAAATAAAACTCCTCATGCTGCTGGGTTGCTGTGATGGGAGGGCACTGCTGGGGTGAAGCTCTGGTCCCAAACCCCAGAGTTTATTGCCTTGGGACAAGTCTGGACACGAGACAGGTGGTGTCCATCAGAGCTGCTTTGATTTCATCCTTTAATAACCCTGTTTCTCTATAAAACTCATAAAGGCCAACAGGGACAAGATGGATTTTTTCCTTCTGCCTTCAGATGGTGAGTGGTGGTTTAACATCTCATTTCCCCTCTGTGGTTGAAATGCTCAGGTGAATCTCCAGCAGCCGTGGGCAGGGATATTTCTAAGAGGAAGAATTTGGTCTGCAAGAGGTAATCCAGAGGGCCAGGAAGGGCTTTTTGTCTGTGCCAAGGTATTTGCTCTTCCCTTTGGAGGGGGAGAGGTGCAATGAGGAGAAATGCCCTTCTTCATTGTGATGGGGTTTTTTGACTGTGCCAGTAAATTGCTGTCTGTGATTTGTATGTCTTTTGAAGTAAGAGAACTTAACACTCCAGGTCTGAAACATTTTAAAGTATTTCCTGAGTTTAAGAGCAGAACTTTTTCTTCCTGATGAAAAAAAACAGAGAGAAAGCCCCTGTTTCTTCCCTAAATCTCCCGATTTAGGTTGTCATTGTCTGCAGCTGCTACTCTCTGTGTGGGTTCTGCCTTTCTGAAGACACGATGTCTTCTCAGACTTTGCCTTTCATCTTCCCACTTTTATTCTCTTTTTCACCTTTTGTTCCAGCTCTTGACCTGTGTTTCATCTCTTTCTCTGCTTCTCCTGCTCCGGTTTTCCTGTCCCCACCACAGCTGGCTCTCAGGGCAGGTGTACTCAGCCCACAGGGTGGTTCAGCAGCCCTTGGGATTATCCCAGCTATGAGGTTTTGGTGTTAGTGTGGTGTCAATAAAAGGAATGATGAAGTTCAAGGACTTCTTCCATCAGGGTGCGACTTCAGCTGGGATATGTTAATTTACACATCTCCTGGAAATCATGGAATTGTGGAAATATGGATGCAGGCAGGATCTGTCCCTCTGCCCCGACAGCACCGGCCCCAAGATCTGTAACATCTCATGGTCCCTTCTGGGAGATGTGGACAGGAGCTCCCTCTGTGTCACCACGTTCACAAGGTTTTTCCTTCAGTGCTGAGAATGGAGAGCAAGAAAGGAGTGAGAGCAAACTCTGACGGCTTTAGCCCACAATAAGTCTGATGTCCTCGGGGAGAACAGAGATTAAAGAGCCCAAATTCTCTGGGAGATTGTCACTTGGCTAATGATGATCGTAGCCCATGGCAGTCAGGGATGATATGGCTGATACTTAGCAGGGGTTGTGAACCAATTAGTCTGCTCAACAAAATACTTGGTCCACTGGGTGCAAATGTTAGGAATATTTATAGGGCTGGCTATGGAGGCAGCTAATCAAAACTGGAGAAAGCTACTTAAGAGGCTGTCCCGGGCTCTGCAGAGGCCCTGAGATTACACAGCTGACAGATAAACAAATGTTTGCCCATGTAAATATTAGGACTCAAAGACTCTATTTGAACTCTTTTGCAGTTTCCTGGTGTTGTAAAATCAATTAGGGGTGATTAATACAGGCTGGAATCCACTTCCCTGTGGAGAATGGGCTTCAGTGGTGGCTGTCTGAGCAATCTCCTGCAGGTTGGCTTCTCCCACCTTTGCTTTTGGGCTGTCTCGTGGTCCAGGAGGGATGATGGCAGAGGATGCCACATGGGCTGGGCCAGGTAAAGTGGGAGCAGCTCGATGATAATTCAGCGTATTCTGGCATGGTGATTTGCATTCATTAACTGCTTAATGCTTAAGCTCTGGGTATTCCTGTTAACTCATTAAAACACTGAATCTTTAAGCTACTAACTTGCTGAAACATGGAAATATTGCAAATCAACACTGGCATCACAGCCTGGTCTATATTAGTGCTGTCCAGCCCTATGATAGTGATGTAGGGAGTTGGTACTTATATAAAGTCTAACAGTACAGTTGGAGAGGAAATGCAGTAATTTATCTTAATTTACAGTAATTCATCTTAATTTACAGGGTGGCTTCAATGTTCATAAGGATTCCTTTGTTGTCTTATTATTTCTTTGCACTTCATTTGAAATTTTCAGGGGTTTGCCTCTCTAATTTGAGGCCCCCCTTGGCAGAAACACTCGTGGTAAACAGATCAGACGGTGAGAAAAATCCACAGACTTCCCTGGAAAAGCTTTTGAAACCTGAGAATATTGACTGCTCAGACTGGAGACACAAATGTGGTTATAAATGTTTTTTGTTTTTTGTTTTTTTTGCAGAGAATCTGCAAACAGAACAGCTTCTAACCCTAGCACTAAGCTCCTGATCAGATATTCTGCCTTGCTGTTTCCCAGCTGTTATTTTCCAGCAAGTGATCAGTTGGAAATACAGCCATTTTGGGTTTGGGGCTGAAGGTGGTTTTCTCCACTTTATTTGAAAAATCGAATGTTAAACTGGGGCACTTATTTTATTTGGCAAGCTCTACACTAGGTCTTTACTTAAAGAAAAATAAAATATTAATAAAAGCCAGGTTGGAGATTGTTCTGGCAAGCACTCTGTGATTTTATTTTTATTATTATTATTCTTATTATGTTTTTTCACGCCCCCCTGCGTGTAAAAGCTTTCTTTATGCTGCTGCTATTCTGGCTGTAAGTGGCTTTAAGTGCAGTGGGTTTTAGGATACAGATGTTATTTCTGATGGCTCTTCTATATCGAAAGTGACATAATGTCCTTTTTGATCCTGAAAGACACAATTCCTCTTGGTCCTGATAATTGTGTTAATAGTGCTTTTTAGGTGGGGTTTTCCCCTTTTTTTTTTTTCCTTTCTGTTCATGTGTGTATCAGAGATGCAACATACTGGCTGCTAAATGGGGTAAAAATGGTCTTTTTGAGAGGATGATCCAAGTCCATGGAGACTCTCCAGGGATCTCATTAAATCATTCTTTCCTTAATACAGTGTAGTGCAATATCAGCTATCAGGATCCCCACAGTGTGCTTTCCTGATAGGTTAGTTTACACAGAATTAATTGTCTAATTTTGCAAACAACCAGTACAGTGCAGATTGATTTTCACTTATTTATTTATTTTTGGTCTTGTGGATTCTGCTTCATATTTTGAGATAGGTTTTACAATCCATCTTTACTCACACGACTTTGTCACAGCCCATGTTACATCTGATATGGAATCATTATTGATTCTTATCATTCTTCTTTTTGGCCTTCCACAAGTAAGAATTGCTATTAATTCAAGTAATAATTTTCCACTTAATTTTTTTTTAAATAACAGCAATATGAAGATGCATCAGGAAAGCAAAGTCAGGATTGTGAAAGGCTTCAGTGGTTTAGAAACTCCAGAGACCAATCGTGACTGAGGAGAATGGATTTCCCTTCTCCTCAGAGGTCAGCTGGCTTGTGTGGTACAGGAATAGCAAAGGGAAAACCAGCCTTGCACAGAACAAAGGGCCAGCCAGTTGAAATCAGTTTGTACAGAAGCACAGAAAAATACATTTGAATAAAATCTCGCGGGCTGTGCTGAGAATTTGGCTTGAGCATCTTTCTTGCCAGTTGGGAGTTCAGGCAAGGGGAGTCCTCCAGCTGGGAGTGAAAGAACACAAAACTGAAACACTTGGGTCTGGGTAAGTGAGGGAGAGTAAGGCAGTAGGAATTGGTGAGGGAAAAGACAAGTCAGGATAGCTTACCTGGAAGGGGAAAAAAACCCAAAAAAAGCAGCAAAACCATCCTCAAGGCCTGCTGTAATTCAGAAAGTGTGTTAAGCAACACTTGGATTTTAGATTTCTCATTTACACACACAAAACACTCTCAGGTGGAAACTACGATTTTTTTGTGTAAGAAGTGAGCATTTTGGACAATGTTGCTGCCCCTCTTGCCAGCACATCTAGGAGGAGAAATAGGAAGTCAGGGAAAAGTGAGATTCCTTTGCCATCTCATGAACTGCCTTTTCAGCTTCTCTTCAAGAAGTTCAGGTGCAGTGTGCACTGTGAATTTTGATTTCCATAGCTATTCCAAACTCCTTTTGTAGGCAGGGATTGTATCTCCGTTTTAGACGTTGGATCTGAACAATCCAGGCCGTGGGCTCAGTATGGATGCAGCCCACCGAGCAAAGGGGATGTCTCCATCACCCTGGCAAATCCCAGGAATTACACACCGTGCTGTGTGCACTGACCAGACACGAGGCTGTTCTCTGCTGGGAGGCAGCTGAAATGGGAAGGTGCCACCATCCTGTCTGGGATCTGACAGCGTGCAGAGCCTTCGAGGGCCGTGTCCCATCCTGGCACCACTGGTAATGTGCATGTTACCCTCACGTCAGTTGTTATCTCAGAGTGTTGGTATCATACACCAAGTAACACTTAGGCAGGTCTCTCC
Source organism: Oxyruncus cristatus (assembly GCA_013399855.1). Taxonomy (NCBI): domain Eukaryota; kingdom Metazoa; phylum Chordata; class Aves; order Passeriformes; family Cotingidae; genus Oxyruncus; species Oxyruncus cristatus. The sequence goes on from VXAY01004762.1 coordinate 1,074,111, forward strand.
CCATTAAAAGATGAATTCCCGGCACAACTGAAGTTAATGGGGCCTTTGTCACTGACTTCAATAGGCCTCAGCTTCCACCTCATGGCTCCATGGGAGGAAGAATAAATTGCTGCTGAAAACGCAACTGGCTCTGACATGCAGTGGGAAAGGATAATTAGCAGTCAGTCATGGAGCTGCCATCCTGGTTGTCTGATGAATAATAGAACTGAGGACAAGTGATATGTTGCTTTCCAAGTGGGTTTAGCAGATTAACATGAGTGTAGGCAGCCAAGAAATATGGCATGAGAACCAAGTGTGAGATTAGTTCTAGACAGTAGACATCATCTTTTCTGTCTGTCTGGCCTCCAAAACATACTGTGGAGTTTTACGTAAACACTGAAACAGGAAGATGCTGGAGATCAGGAAGAAAAAGTCTTGTGTAACTAGGCTTTGTTTCTTCTTAGTTTTTTGTTGAATTGGGTTGATGCTCTTAGAAGAGCACAAGAGTGATTGCAAAGAAACCTCTCTTTTTGCTTCTTGTTCAAAATGCCTTTGGAACTGGTTAGAGCATGGTTGGAGGTCTGTTATAAGATTTTCAAGACCAGGCTGGATGTGGCTAGGAGCAACCTGGTCTAGTGGAAGGTGTCCCTACCCATGGCAGGGGGTTGGAACAAGGTGATCTTTGAGGTCCCTTCCAAACCAAACCATTCCATGATGGTTCAAGGGTGAAGGACCATGTTTTATAGACATGTGCATCTTCCATGTACTGAGGAAACCCTGGCTTGGAAGCCCTGATTTCTAACAGAAAAATGGTTAGACCAGCTGGTGCCACGGACTTCCGGGATGAAGCACAAAGATGGATGCTGGATTTGGGGATCTAATCCCTCTAAGCAAAGCGAGCAACAATTAAAGCAGAAGAAAGGCAGCCCGATGTAGTTTTAATCATTAGTCCCAGTTTGTAGTTGGTCTTAACGCTGTGTGAGGCTTTGTGAGAGCATAAAGGCAGCTCTGTAAAGCCGTGGCTTTTGAGTAGCCCTGTTTGTGTATTGTGGTTGGGGAAGCCATTGACTTCATATTCTTTCATGTCCTTTCTGCTCCCTTCTGTTTTGATGTTATCGGGGAGTCATCGGAGCTGCGTATTAAACAAGAGACTACTTCAATATGGAATGATCAAAGGGCTCAGGGAACACAGGGCCGTGAAGAATATATGCAGAGCTCTGGGAGAATGGCAAGTTGAATTTAAAGGCTCTTTCAAGCTGCTTAATTCCTGCTTAGATTTCTGGTGCCACCAATAGGCGACAGTCCCTTTCTTTAAATCTTTTACTGAGGATTGACTGGCAGAATCGCTGTTTTACATGGGGTTTAAAGAGGAAAAGGCCACCCTGAAGGTCAAACCCTAGGAGATTTCCTCTAAGAGCTCATTGATTCTACTAGATTTTTGACTTGGAGGAAGACCACTCCTTCCCGGATACAAGTTCCTTAGTATGTACCAGCACAGAAGGCAGAGGCAAAAGTGTAAGGACAGGAAAAAAATTAGAGAGAGATGCTGTGAGGCAGACAGACAATGATCTCAGTCTTGTATAATTCAAACTGGTGACATTATTAGCTACTGGTCCACTGGAAAAAAAAAAAAAAAGAAAGTATTATTTTATTAGTCTCAGAAATGGATTATGTTAACAATGAAATTGGGTAGAATAAAGATTTATAGCCCCATCCTCAGCTTGAGTAAACAGGCAGAGGACCTCTGCTTGTGTGGGGATGGAAGGGTTGGGCTGTAAATACTGGGGGTCTGGTTTTCTTCACATATAGACGTGAATTCAGGGTTGCTGGGGCTGCATGTGCAAGTAACTGTCTTTTTTTTGCACAAAAAAAATTAAGATGAGCATGTCTTGCCTCTCTAACCTCATTACAGGATTGGTTTTGTGAGTTGCCCAGTGCTGTGGTAGTGATTAGCAAAAGCCTACCCCATAAGCAAACTCTGCATTTGTGCTATTACCTACTCCTGTGATATTTCAATCTGATTCATTAGAGAAATTAGCATTTTTATGGACTAATTAGGGGAAAATGTTGCTCATACTCTTCCTCATACAGGGAGATTTTTCACAGCTTAGTAAAGCCAAATAGGTGGGAAACATGATTTTTTCCCCCCCCCCAAAAAAAAGAAGAAAAGCAAAATGATGACTCAAATTAACTCAGAAGACTGGGGAAATTTGCACTAAAAAATGAAATTAAGGGAAGTTTGGGTTGCTGTATCATTGGTAGTTTGTCCGTTTTTTTTTTGAATTCCAAATTCCAGCTCTCTTTCAGCTATTTTGGTTCTTGAGGCATAAAAATATTTCAAAAGCTGTCAGTCAGTCACCATATTTTTTGTGACAGTTGCAAAATGCACAGTAATGAGAATGAATAGTAATGAGTGCATTATTCAGCAGCTATAAATACCAATTGATTTTCATTGGGAGTTTAATATATTTCAGTCAACATACATTTCAGCTTTTTTTTTCTTTTCCATCTTTTTAAACCCAAGCTCAGGTTTTATTAGACCGTGGCTAACGATCATTCAAACATGTCTCAGTTTTCCTCACGTTAATGAACCACTTGCTTTTGAAGTTTAATTCTAAATATGCATGTGTGGCACTTGCTCCTGCTCATGTTCTGCATCAGCCAGGAGGGTAAAAATGGGTGTCTCTGACTAAACGTCTGAGGTCATCTCTTTGCAGGGGAAATGCTCTTTTTTTTTTTCCCTTAGAGGGTGGAATAGCATTATTTTAATCAGTGCAAGGCATCTCCTGTTTTGATGGTTATTTTTGGATAATGATCTTGCTTTACAGAGACCCAGGGCAGTGAACCCCTCATTTTGGGCTTCTGTGGAGGAGGCAACAATCTCCATCTTGCACGGAGGGTGGAAGTTCAATTAGGCATTTTGGTGTCATGGGAGGTTGATGGTGCTCTAATTGGCTCCAGCTGACTGGCTTTTAGGCCATGATATTCCTCACCTGCAGTTGGATGCTCCTCAAATATGTATGGAATTTTGGATTGCGCTTGAAAATGTTGCACAAAGTCAGAATAATTATTTCCAAATGATACTTTGCGAGTGAATGCACTATGATAAGTACGAGGGAGGGAGAAGCCATTAAAATTGTAGAATAATTTGAGTTGGAAGGGACCTTTGGAGGTCATCTGGTCCATCCTGCTGCCGAATGCAGGCACAGCTTTGAAGTTATACCAGGTTGCTCAAGGCTTTGTCTGGGTGAAAACAGCAATTAGGCTTCTCTCTCCATGCTACACAATCACACTTCTCTCAGCATCTTCTCCTCAGTTGTGTGCTGCAGCCCCTTCATCATCTTGGTTCTCTCCGCTGAATTTGTGCCAGTTAGTGTTCTGTAACAGGAAAAGCAAGACTGGACACTCTGTTCCAGATGCAGCCTCACAAGTGCTGAATAAAGAGTAAGAATTGCTTTCCTTGCCCTGCTGGCTCTGCTCCTGAAAATGCAGCCCGGCGTGAGGTTGGCATCCATCACCATCACTGCCAACTCCTGTTCAACCCCCAGCCTGTCTTCCCTGGAGCTGCTTTCTGCTCTGTGCGTTTCAATTTGCAGAGTTTCATGTCTGGTTTGGCTGAATGTTGGAAGTTTTCTGTCAGCTGCCTTCTCCAGCCCTGCTGAGACACCACTGAATATCCGTCCCACTCTCCAGTGTGTCAGCAGCCCCCCAGCTCTGCTGTCATCTGGGAGCTCGCTGCTCTCATTGTCTCAGTTGTTAATGAAGATATGAAGTGGTTAAACAAGTTGCCTTCGTGAAGATTTGTTCTGTAATCTTTAGGACTGGAGTGAGAGTCACCAGGCAGTTGGATGTTGCTGTGTGTTGTTCCTCCTCGAGGATGGCCAGGGCAGTTGCCTTTTCCAGTCACCAGAAGGATCCCCCAATTGCCACAACATTTCAAAGACTCAAAGAGCAGCCTCAGAGTGATGTCATCCTGTTTCCTACACACTCACAGCCCTCTGTAGGTTGTTTGGTTAAGTGGCTCCTGACAAAATCTTCCTCTTCTGTAGACTGGACTTCCCTACCCTAGACAGAGACATCAGGACCACGGGTCTGGGCAGCCCGAGAGGAGGCCTTGCCCCTAAAGGCTGAGGCAAAAACCTCATTGAATGCCTCATCCTTCATTTATACCTGTTGTTAGTAATTTTGTTGACATATTCAGGAGTCAGCCACATTTGTCCTGGTCTCCTGCTGCAGTTGTACCTAAGGGTGAACCTTTCTAATCATCTGTACCAACTCTTGCCAGCTTCAACTCCACCTGGCTTTGGCCTTCCTTATTTTTTCCTTGCAGTTTGGGCAAGGCTTCTGTGGTCCTCCTGGATAGTCCCCACTCCCACCTTCTGTTCACTTCTTTCTGTGTTTGAAGTCAGTCAGGGACTCCATGTCCAGCCAAGTTATCCTTCTGCCACGTCTGCTCCACTTCCCACTCCTCAGGGTGGATTGTTCTCCTGCTTTGAGAATGTTTTCCTTGAAGATCAAGGAGCTTTTCTGTGTCCTTCTGCACCCCAGGGCAGTCACCCACGGCACCCCACTTTCTGTCTCTCAGAGGAAGCCAAACTGTCCCCCTGAATTTCAGCATTGGTGTTGTCTCAGGAAATCTCAGTTGCTTGTGTACCACCAGTGCCATATTTGCAAATACCAGGGTGCTTAAAGTCCCCCAGGATGACCAGGGCTTTTGATTGTGAAGGCTGAATAAAGCTTTATTCAATTCCATTTCTTGACTGGGTGGTGGGCAGCAAACCCCCACAGCAACATCCTCCTTGCTGACCCCTCTCATCTGACCCACAAGCATCAGCTCCCGGCAAACCCATCACCTGTCTCACAGCACAGCATAAAGGTCTTGAGAAATACTTCTGACTCATTGATCTCTTCTGAGGAAAATTCTGTTTTCTGGGCATAGATTTGAACAGCTTTTAATCCTACACATTGCCTTTTCCAACATGTGTTTTTTTCTGATGAACTGAAAATAATTCAAACCCCTATTGGATTCTAAATATTTGGGGTACCTTAATAACCTGAGCATATCCTTAATGACCTTTCCTGGTGGGGGGGGTCATTGCTATAAAGTCTTTGTGCCTGTCTGTGGGCAGAAGGAGTTAACAGAACACTTCAAATCTTAAGTGCCAGTGGAAAGCACTCGTTGAATTAAGGCAATTTTTCGGTTGCACTTTTCTCTCCTCATGCTTTCAACAGTTCAAAAGTTGCAATACTGCGATGGCCCATCTTGACCTCAGTTGTCTCTGTGTTAATCAAGTGCCCTGTGCTGTTACTTGGGCCATTAGCCTGGCACTCGGAAGTTTTATTTCTGGCTCTGCAATTATCCCACTGCTGCAATTTCCTTATCTGAATTAGGGATAACAAAGCTCTCCTTCTTTGCGGAAGGTTTTTTGAGATCTGATGATGAAAAATGCTGTCTAAGGGCTCAATATTGTTATGTGAACAAAATATCACTTTGTTTGCATGGCTTGACTGTCTTATAAACAAGCAGAGAGTTGATGACCAAATCAAGATTAGGACTGAACAAATGAGGTATAATGAACAACTTCAGACTGTTGACTTCATTTTTTCCCTTTGTTTGAAAGTCATTAACTTTTGTAAGTCAATCTCTAGAGAAATTTTTGGTCTGTAAATCATTTGCCAGTCGGGTCTAGAAATCTCTTAGTTTGCTTGTTTCGTGGCTTTGCTTATCATTTTAGGTGCCAAATAAGTTACTTATTAGTTTGCATGATCATTAGCAATCTGATCATAGAATCACAGATTATAAGGTTAAGTTTCCAATTTCAGTGTTGCACAGTATCCAAGTGCGTTTACAGGACATTTCCAGGAAAAAGAGACCCTGAGAACTATAAATTAACAGTGAACTGTCTTTACAACAGGAAGAATATATTCCTTAATTAAAACTATACTCTAAATCTGTTGTGAAGAGAGCAGCAGCTTATTTTTAAATATTTTTAAACTGCTTATTTTTAAAACAATTTCAAGACCCTGAACGTGTTATTTGTACTTCTTGTTGTGGGTTTGGTCCTTCTGGTCTTTCGGGGTTCATGTGTCGTGGCAGCTCACATATGATGGACTTGTAGGGTGGAGAAGAGCGTCCTCAGTTAAATTTGCATAATGCATAAAATCTATAACCAGGAAACATCAGGGAATATTTTGTTGGATGGTGTAAATAAAAATAACTTTAAAAAACCCGACACTGATTTGTTTGAGCTGCAGACTATTCACAACTGTGTGTAGGGACAGAACAAGAGGGAATGGATTCAAATTAAGAGAAGATTTAAATTGGATATTCGGAAGAAAATTCCTCCCTGGGAGGGTGGGGAGGCCCTGGCACAGGGTGCCCAGAGAAGCTGTGGATGCCCCAGCCCTGGAAGTGTCCAAGGCCAGGTTGGATGGGGCTTGGAGCAGCCTGGGCTAGTGGAAGGTGTCCCTGCCCAGGGCAGGAGGTGGGACTGGATAGTTCCCACCCAAACCATTCTGGAATTTTCTGCCTCTCTGCTCAGCTTTGATCCAGAGTGTCTGAGAATGACCATGTGTTTTGCCACATGGGTGTGAATAGTTGAAAACTAATTTATATCTTGAAAAACACAGAACAAAGTTTTCTGGCTGTTTTCTTTCCTAAACCCCCAGTACTGTGATGGGAATTCTTGGGTCTCATGGAGAATGGTGGCTATTTTTCAGCTGGCACATGGATACTCACGGTGCTGCCTTGTGTCTTCAAGAGAAATCCTTTTCTTAGCCCATGTTCCATTCAATTTGCACATAGCCCATGCTGAAGAGCTCAGGGAAAGGTTGTAACACAGACTTGTGTGTTAGAAGGTTATTAAAACCAAGTGAAAGTGCTCTCTATACCTTGGGGACTCCAAATGCAGAATCATTCTAACTAATAGGCAGGTACTAAGTGTGCCAAATTTTACCCCAAGGCTCCTGCTGGGGTCGGTTTTGCTCGCTGACTTTTATTGACTATCAGGATTTATTGACCCAGGAGGGAAATAGTGACAGAGGTGATTCTCTGCCACTCACAGGTGCCCTCAAGGGATCGTAATACGTGGTGTAAACTGCAAATTTAAACTCCACACAAGCGTGCAAGTCATGGCACGGGGTTCAACTGCTGAACATTCAGCTCCTGTGGTGGTGTGGCAGAGCTGGGGGATTCTGGTGTGGCAGAGCTGTACATGAGACCTGGGTGATTTTGCACAGACCTTGACACTTTCTTTGGGGAAAAAGGGCTCTGCTGCCCTGAAAACCTCAGAGAGAGAGAGTGTGGGAGCATGAGCCTTTGTGTGCTTGTTGGAGTCAAGGTGATTTCCCTCTGGTAAACATTGTAACAGCTTTTAATGCTGCCTATCCATATTATTAAATTCATCCCCTGAATTATGTACTGGTAAAGTGCTATAACATTTCTTATGCCTGAGTAATCAAGGAGCAAAATCTGGCCCAATAGACTTGATTTACAAAAATGTTCACGGCTGCCTTCTTTTACTGGTACAGTAAATCACAGGAATTGTTGGCTCACATCATGTGATGGTCCTAGACAGCTATGATTGGTATTTCAAGGCTCTCTTCATGTTCTGATAGTCCTTTTAGTAATAAATAAACAGACACTTGAGCAACTTGTAACATTGTGCTTGGTGTAATGGAGCCACCTTATTCTAAATATGAGACAGACCAGAAAAACATTTCCTAGTGGGAAAACTGAAATATTGGCACAATGTGTCTACTAAACTAGACTTCTTAATGTTATTCCTGTAAAATTAATAGATCCTACTGTTGCTAAAGAGAAAATAATCATATTATTTAAGAAATGGAAAACTGTTGTGCTGACTCTTCACAGCACACTGGGTTGTATTCATAATGCACATGGGTAAAATTACACCTAAAATGTTTGTTTCTTTATTAATGAGGTTCTTTTCTCTCTTGCTCTTTTTTTCTCAACCCACATTTATTTCATGTGCTTGGTATTAATCTGAAGATACCACTGTAAATACTCCCTTTAGCACATTTTTCATCACTGTGGGATCCATACACCATAAGGACATTGACCTTTTGCTGTGGCAGTTTATCCATTTCATCCCGTGCTGTTTTCTGAGCTGGTTAATGCATCTTTTTATTGGTTGAAAAAACTTCCTCCTCTAAAAACCTGCTCTTAAAAGGCACGAGTGGAGCTTATTACTTGCTGGCAGCAGTGCTGGAGCTGATGGAAACACTGCCCAGGCCTGGGTGCTGGGATTTGGGGTCCTTTCATCCCTTTTCCACCCACGTGTCACTGAAATAGGATCAACCTTCATGGTCTGCACTGCAGGGCAGAGTTGGGTCTTGGAAGGTTTGATGTGCAGAGCTCAGCTCTGCAGGAGTGGATTGGCTTCAGGAGCATCCAAAGCACTGCCAGAGCTCCATCCTGGGCAGCATTCCCTGCTTTTGATACCATTCTGCTTTGTCAAGTCCTCTGGGCCAAATCTGTGAATTATCTTGCTCTGTCTGTGTGTAGCAGGCACAGTTCAAGTGACACTCAAATATTTAGTTTCTCATTTTCAGAGTGACTCAGAGGTTTTTACTTCATCAGTTGGATTTGTTAGGGAGAAATGGATGGATGAAATGTGAAGGTCACATTGCAGCAGGGACCACTCATCCCTGCCTGTTTGCTTTTCCCCTGCCATCGGGAGCTGGAGGAGCCTGGGAAGCTGCCTGTGCCATCTGTGGCATGGCCAGAGGCAGCAGGTCATGCCAGACCTAATCCTGGCTCAGCATTTGCTCCTGGTTCTGCTCAGAGAGCAGGCAGCCCGTGGGCAGCTCAACACAGGGAGCAGAGATGTCTTAAAGCCATTTCTGTGCCCCGCTGCCTCTGCCCTGCTCTGCACCACGTGTAGCTGAGCTGCAGCACAGTGTCCAAGTCAGTGAGTGAATGAAAGCATGAGCTGCATTCTCTCACTTAGACATCTGTCAGCTCCCTCCAACCTTTTGGAAAATTGAAAGAGCAAAGTGACTGCACTTGTGGCACATGGTAACAATGAAATGCCTTGGCAGAGCAGAAAGCAGCACCGGGTATCCAGACACACAGACACCTCGTCCACGCCCACAGAGGAAAAGGATTATATGCTAATTTCTCCTCCCAATAGATTTATAAGACCAGGTCACCTACCTTTGATTCAGGCCACAAGGTTTTTAGGACGGTCATCATAAATCCCAGTTTGTAAGGTTTCAGATTCTTCCCTTGAAAAGCCAAACAACAGGTTGAGTTTTCAGCACAGAGCGGGAGAAAGGTTTTCTCATTAAGACATACATGGTATCAGCAATACCTTTGTGAAATAAGTTGGTCTTTAAACTTAAGTATCTTTCTGCAGCCAGAGCCATTTACCTGGGCAAGGGAAGCAGGAGCTGGCTGTGCCTGTTGCACAGGAGGAATAATGGTGCTTTCCTTCCAACAGGAACACCTGGGGCAGAGACCCCTGAGTTGTTATTCCATCTTCATGTTACAGAAGAGACTTGGGCAAAACGCTGGATACCTTTCAGCAGGTGATTCATGTTGTCAGGAGCTGAGATCACCTTCCTGTGGGAACTGCAGTATCACTGACTGGAGTATTGGATTTGTGGTGGTGGAGAACTGTGGACATTTATGGTCAGCTGGGTTCCTTCAGGAGGACAGTGGAAGGTGCCTTGCCCATGGAAGTGGGGTTGCAATGAGATGATCTTTGAGGTTCTTTCCAACCCAAACCATTCCGTGGTCCTCTGACACCCCAATAGCTCACTGGGGAAAGCCTGGAGTGACCCCCTGAGCAGCCTCTGAGCTGAAGCTGCAGTGGGTGCACTTGGGCACTGAAATCAGCTCTGCTGCTGCTCTGCTATTTTGATGGGAGCAATGGTTTTGGGGAGTTATTTTGGGGAGCAATGAATCCTTACTGCTTAAACTAGACCTGGAAACAAGAGCTGCTACAAATTGGCTGGCTCTGAAAAAACCAAATAAACCCAGTGTCACTGACCAGGTTATTAATACTATATCCCGTAGTTTTGCCCCCCATGTTTTCCTACACTTTCCACTGGAAATGTTTTCGGTATAAATCCTTTCCTCCAACCTGTGAGCTCTATTTGCCCTTCCTGTGTCTGTACAGTCTACTGGTAACTTCAGCCCCACAGGCCTTCTCTCCGGGAAATGCCATTAAGATTTTCTTTTAGCAAAAGTGAGTAGCCCTTCAGAAATCCTTTATCAGCTCTGGTCTTTCCTGTTATAATTTGCCTCCTGCTTTTTTTATTATTTTTTTTTTTTCCCCCCATGGATAGCTGTAATTTAAAGCTTACTAGATCGATAAGTCCAAGATGCACAGCATAAATGGGAGAAGCAGACAAACAGCTGGTAAAGATAGGAGACAGCTGATTAAAATGAATTCAAGCTGTAAAGCATTTGAGTTAATATTCTCTGCTGTGATTTTGGAGATAGGTTAAAAAACAGGAGAAGGGGGACGTACAAATGAAAATTCTCACCTCCCTCAGAATCTCTGATTAAAATAATGTTGAATTCCTTTTCTTTTTGTCTCTAAATAAAAAGGAGATTTTTTTTTCTATTTGGAGGAGAGGTTTTAATCAATTACAAGGGAATTGGCTTAATATAGAGATAACTGGGGGAAATGTAACGACAGGAAGTCTAGACCTGATGTAATACCAGCATCTTGTCTTGAACTCTCTGAATCCAGTGCTGTGATAAACTGAAATCCTGCAAATGGCCTTCTTTGCACTGATTCCCGGCATAAGGATTTTCCCACTCCCCTTTACAGCCCCGGTGATTGTGTGTGGGACTGGGATTGGGTTTGCTCTGTTTTCCAGCCCAGGCATGTCTTGCAAAGTTTGGCCCAGGCTACCACAGCTTTGTTGGGCTGTGCCCAGCTGGCACAGGCTGTGTACCAGGCAATTTGCATTTGGCATTACAAATTGCAGTCACATTACTTTGTGGAGGTAAAGGCCCTCTGAAAGGCTGAGTGTGTTGCCAGCAGGAGAGCAAACATTTCTAAGCTAAAACCTCAATAGAAGTCAAGAAGGATTAAGGTGCAGCTGAAAATAGAATTGAGGTTCCTAAATCACTGCAGAGCTTTAGAAAATGGTTTCTGTTCACATCAGAAACCATAATTTATTGACAAGGGGGCTGAAATGTAAAATATATGTGCTGGTGAAATTGCAAACTGCTATTGATGGGGAGGTTGATGTAAATGTTCTCTGTGTGCCCCTGACCACAGAAAGTATCTGAAAGAAGACTAAAGCATGTACATCTTATAAGTTTGCATCTGTGTGTGCTGAATCTGTCTATACTTACCCCAAAAGATCAGGGGGACATTCCAACATGAATTTGAAACACTGTGGGAAAGGAGGTGCACGTTCACATGTGCACTTTGAGGGAAGGATCGGGTCTGTCCGTGGGGAAATAAGTCTGTCTGCAACTGGTGAGATGAGACCAGATAAAGAGATTATCAAGTAGTGACAAGAAAGAAAATAGGTTAGCTGGATTCCTCTTTATCATTTCTTTTCCCCTAAGACGCCTCACGGAATATCTTGACATTCATACAGAGGGGCTGGAAAGAAAATCACTTTTAAAGGTGACTCACAAAGGTAAAAACAGACCAAAATTTGCTCGTGTGCTCCTCTTTCTCCTTGTTGACATAGGAGCTGGCCTGGAATTTACACTGTGTGTGTGTTCTCTCTTTCGGGAGAGCAGGAAAAGTGATTTTGGAGCTCCCCAGTCCTCCCCTCAGCTTTCCTGCTTCCAGCAGGTAGGAGAACATCCTGTGACCCACCTGTGGGTGGGAATATCAAGGTGCCAGGCCAACAGCAGAGGTGTGTCATGTCCAGCCGTTTGACAGGTTGATATAGAAATGCAGCTCTTGGCCAATGTGTTTAAAACAGGTGGGATATCCTGTAATAAAACAGTTAAGGGATCTGTTCCCCCTTGAACACACTTTCCTTTCATGAGCCTTTTTTATTTTGTCTTTAATTTGAAAGGGAAGCAACTATTGAAAATCATTTTGAAATGTGTATCATAATAGTGGACTACTAGGAGAGCAATAATGTCAGTGGTGGTTGATAAGATTTATTGTTTCTGGTTTTGTGTTATCTCTTGATTCCAAAGAAAGCTGAATCTTATCTTTTGGTGCTATATAAACACTTAACTGGCTTTAGAAAGCTTGTAATGGCAGTAGACAAGAAAGGCAAAGGAAGGGAGGGGAAATGGAGGTGCAGAGAAGTGACTCCTTCCAAGGTCACAAACCAGATTCAGAATAAGAATCAGATTTTCTCACTTCAGCCCTTTTTTTTTTTTTTTTCTATTCCACGGGGTGTGTTGCTTCTGTTATTCAAATATGGAAAAAGCTGTCCTTTTCCAGTTAAATGAAGGGCAAGGAGAATGAGATCAGTCATAAACTCAGTGATACAGAGGGGAAAAAAAAATAAAGCAAAAGAACTGTACTGATAAAGATGCTGGTTTCAGATAAATTCAACATATGACATTCCATTTATCAAATCCCAAATTTGTCTTTCTCTCTAGATGCAGTAAAGTGGCGACAAGCACTCAGATGTAAAACTACAAACTGACCATGCATTGATGAAGAAGCAGCTGCACGTACTGGTTAGAAATCCATATTCTTTTCTTTTAAATGAAATATTTGTGGTTTGGATGAAGATTTTATTTACCTCCATTTCTGAATTGTAACAGTTAAAGTCATTGTAACTGTTTTGGACCCCTTCGTTACCGTTTTTGTCTTTAATATTCCTTCTATAAAAGCATGAACACGTGTGTGTGTGTACATCTGTTTGTGCATGTGAGTGTGTTCTGGAGTAATTCCACGTGATTTTAATTCCCTGAAGAATGCAGACATCATTTCAAAGCCTGAAAGCTCTCTGAGGTCAGATGGAGCTTGTTTGTCTTCTCTTTCCAAGTCAAGCAGTCACTTGTGATAGTGTGTGTAGCTGAGCCCTAAGCCAGGCTTTATCCTGTTGTAGCAACTAATGGTGAGGAAACTGTGTTTTTACGTCCAAAACCCCCCTCAATTCTCGATAAAAAGGTGCTTTAATTATTTTATTCTGACTATTTTGGGGTCAGTCTCCCATTCTGCTCCCCAGAAGCTGCTGATGGTGGTTTATAGGGACAGTGGGTTACCCCAAACACCTGAGGGTTGTATCCACAGTGGGACACAGATCTTGGATTTCTTTAAAATTGTGCATGTGGAAGAGAAATAGTGGAAGAGCAGGGCCTTAGTTGTGGCTTTGCCAACAACTGTTCAGGAGGGAAAAAAGGGCTTGGAGTTATTTATGGCTTGGACTTCCTTGGGACAGTTTGTTACCAGGGGATTTTAGTGCCTGTGGACCCTTCCTGGAGCGAGATGTGCTTGGAGGAAATAATCACACTGGCAAGGGATTTCTGTCTGTTTATTTATTTTTAAAACCTATTCAGAAAAAAACAAAAAACAAAAAAACAAACAAAAAAAACCCTCCTGTAATTCTGTGGTTTTTTTCTGCTTGCGGCTGCTAAAACGGGAGTCTGTGCCACCAATATATGCATTTCCCATTAACTTTTATTATTAGGAGCTCTAAGGCCAAAGATTTGCCTATAATGGGAATTATTTACACCGTAACTTTCTTCTGAGTTACCATTTATTACGATTTTTTATATTCTGCTCATGCCCTTGACTGCTGTAGAGAGCAGGGCTGAGAACATATTGTGCATCTGCTGCTGAATTTCATTTTGTGAACTTTCGTGGTCTGTAAAATTTGGAAAGATAAAGTTATTGATAAAATGTAGTCTCTGAATAGTGTTCTAACTTTTTTATTAGTTTTATTCTTTTATTATTTCCACTGATAAATTATTTCCTCACACCCAGTGATTGTTTCAAGTGGGAAATAATTCACTAATTTCTGATGAACCCCAGCTAATCAGGCAGTGGGATTCAGCTGCTCTGTGATTCCAGATCTCCATAAAATCTGGTTATATTTTCATTTATCCCATTGTAGGGGCAGCTCCACCCTGAAAAGCTCACTTCCTTGTCAGTTTGTAAGTCAGCTTATAAACTTCCCCTCTTTCAAGCCCAGCCATCTGGAAAGGTCACCATGGCTAGTTTTTGGGTATGTGGGAGGACAAGAATAAAGACTTTCTTGGCTCTTTTTAGGGGACAGTCTGTCTTGTTTCTCCTTACACGCCCCCAAAACCTTCTCATGTATCCCCCCAAAAACCTTCTCCTACCTTTTGTCACCCAAAATCATCTGTATTGCCCGTGAGAGCATCCCATGGGCAGAGCTGTTCCGTTTCGAGGGGGAAATACTGGAAGCGAAGGGATAACATTCCAAGTGAGCAGCTCTCCACAGAGAACCACAGAATCGTTTGGGTTGGGAAAGACCTTTAAGGTCATCAAACACAACCGTTCCCCAGCACTGCCAAGGCCACCACTAACCCATGTCCCCAGGTGCCACATCCACGTGGTTTTCAACCCCCCGACCTTCTCCCTTGGCAGCAGAGGTCACCGAGTGCTGCAGCCTTCCCAGCCAGCTGGGTGCTTGGGTGTCTTGAGAGCAGAGTGGATGCTTGGGAACGTGCTGTTTTCCTCCCGTTGGTTCCCAACCTTGAGCACTCCCAATTTTCTACTTAATGTGCTGTTTCCTCCCTGACTGAACCAGTTTTCTCAGGGCAGGGCTCAGCCTCGTGACCTCTTTGCCCTGCGTGACCAGAGAATGAACCCAGAGCCATTCAGATGGGGCTTCAGACTCAAGTTAATCTGAGTTCCAGTGTCTGCCCCACAAAGAGCTGCATTTACTTACACAGGGTCTTTTTATTCGAGTGCATTTCTCCTCTTTGTCACAGAGGGGAATCGTAATTAAGATTTCTATTGTGTGACGAAGTTCCTATATTTAGAGTTCATGAGTCTTATTACCTTTTAAAAGATATTTGGCAATGTGAAAGTTAGTAATTGTTTCTTCTCATTTAAAATTCAGGGCATGATATGGGAGGCTGTATTTATGAGGAGGGTGCATCATCATGTCATTTCCTACGTGCTTAAAAGCTAAATAAGTGGTTAAGGAAGCTCCCATCCTGAGGAGAAGAAAGGGCTCATTAAAAACATTAGCTCATATAGAACAAATTGAACGTCAGTGCCCTGCATAAAGATTATAATAACTGTAATAATAAATGAATTAATAATGCATTAAAGGAGAATTCCGCCAGTCAGCTTGTCGCACGCTTATCCTTGAAAATTGACTTCACTGAGGTGTGTCACATGAGCTAATGCCCTTAACTGATGGATTTGGGATTTTTCCACACTCCAAAATTCACTTAAATCCATATTTCTGTATTTTTGACAGTAAGGTTTCTGGATAGACACGAAGTAAGTAGGACCATTTGGTGTTGCAAGCCAGGGGGGAGCTCTTTGCTGAACCAAAGTGATCTCTACTTTTCACCTCAGGTAATCAGAGTTGGTAAATCCTGACCATTTAGAAAGGAAAAGTGAGTTGTCAATCCAGTGTTGGAGGTTGCCCATCTTGGGCTGATGGAAGATCCAAAATTTGTATGGCCTCTAACATATATTTATATGGTCTCAAACCAACAGAGAGTATGTTTAGATTGGATTTTAAGAAATTCTTCCCTGTGAGGGTGGGGAGGCCCTGGCACACGTTGCCCAGAGAAGCTGTGGCTGCCCCTGGATCCCGGGAAGTGTCCAAGGCCAGGTTGGACGGGGCTTGGAGCAACCTGGGCTGGTGGAAGGTGTCCCTGCCCAGGGCAGGGGGTGGAATGAGATGGGTTTTAAGGTCCCTTCCAACCCAAACCATTCTATGATTCTATCTGGAAAGCTTCCATAAAATTGAAGGTTTTGCTCCCACTCAGTCGTGGGATCCAAATATCATGAGATTATCAGGATTTAGGAATAAATTATCAAGTGCAGCACCAAAATACATCCACAGGGTCTTAGTTGAGGAAGTGTAGGTGCTGAGGCATAGCTTCAGCAGAAAAGTGAGAATTTGGGGATTTCTGCTCTCTCCCCTGGGTAAGGGCTGAGTTTCTAATGGTTATTGCACTGGGGGGAAATTGCATTAAGGGAATTGGTTTTCCAGACATCATAAACCCAAGCGGGTTGTAAACTGCATCTTCAGGCACCTGGGTACCTTTAAAATGAATCCATCAGTCAGTTCTGAAAACCAAAACAGCTCCCCTAAACCCAGGCACTACTGAAGATGGAGTTTACGTGAATCGTGGGGTGGGTAATTTTTAGCATTTAAAATAATTGATGCTGGAAGGGACATGGAGAGGTTGTCTGGGTGCCTCAATTCAAAAAGGAATCTCTGTGTTCCAATTAGAGATTGTAAGAACACTTACCCTGTTACTATAGAGCAGTTTAGTTGGAAGAGACCTCCTAGACTGTCTCATTCCAACCCCCAGCCATGGGCAGGGACACCTTCCACTAGACCAGGTTGCTCAATATACGATTATTTATCCCTCTGATGCTTCTGTATGACCCCATTTCCTCCTGCAAACAGGTATTTGTAGGTGTTAAATTGCATGTGCAAACCCCGAGCTTTGCCAGTGTAAGATATGAAAACAAATTCCTTCTGGGACACCTTTTTTTTCTCTTTTTTTTTTTTTTT
>VXAY01004762.1:1090797-1105005 GCA_013399855.1 Oxyruncus cristatus
TTTTCTCTTTTTTTTTTTTTTTTTTGAGAGTAATTGAAAATTCATTATCTAGTGTTTGGTTGTTTTTATTGGTTTTTCTTTAATAAAAATCTCATTCAGCATAAAAAGGACAACATCAATGGGTTTCTTATCAGTGCTTTGCATCATCTTAATACCAGAGCCAACAGTAAATTGTGTGGGTATAATAACAGAAAAAAGGAAATTAGACAGGGATTTTATTTGAGAAGATCTGGAGTTTCTTGTCAAGTCATGCAATATGTGCTTTGCTTTATTTGCTGGCTGGTGTGAGACCAGCTGAACAGTTGCTGGGGTTTGCACAGGGATTCTTTTCTTTCCCGCAGCGTTGGTTTACTTTGGCACATTATTTGAGACATGCCAGAAAAACAGTAAGATATCAAAAAAAGGTGATGCATTAATGCATGGAATTGTTACAGCTCACGGCCTTGCCTTTGCATCACCTGAAGTGGCCACTTGCTGAAAGCCCAGCCCTGTTTTTCAACCTTCCCAGCAATAAAAGGCACAGCAGTGCTGTTGGATTTTGGAACAGAGCAGGTACCTGGGAGGAAGCTGCTGAAATAGTGACACAGCCTGGGGCTGGCAGTGGATAACAAGGGAAATAAAGCTCTACCTGCTGAGCTGGATCTGCTCCTCACCCTCTGGGACCTCTGGGCTGTGTCAGGGCCAGGAGAAAGGCCTAAATGTTGAGCTGGTTCTTAAATTCCCAGTAACAAGCCTGGGTTCATTAGCACTCCCATCAAATGGCTTTCAGTTGCTATCAGTCTGACTGGTATTTGAATTGATGACCTTGAGATAAAAGGCTTTTTATTCTATTACCCATCTCCTGAGCCATCAAGTCTTTAATACACCGTGCAAAATCGGTTTTCAGATGGTATTTCTTCTATATAATATTGTCATTCGTTATTAAGGATGTCTGATTTTGGGTGCTACCAGCTATAATTGTGCATAATACTACTTTTGTTATTCCTATTATTTCAAATTTATCTGCTACATTACTATACACTTGTAGACACAGAGAAAAAAGATTGGTAATAAAGTTTAATCCAGTTTTATATAAATGAGTTAATAAAATCACATAAAAATACGAAGTTAAAATAAATTCAGCAGCAGCAAAGCTCACGTCTTACTTGAGTAAATTGAAATACAAAATTCTGCTCTGATGCTGAAATAAGCTTTACTGCAGAATACTACCAAATGCATAGTAAATTGAGAAAAAATGAGTGAGAATATGTAATACAAACATCACAATGAAGGAATTATGTTACACACTGCCTCCTGAATGGCTCTTTCCTGAAGATAAGATGGAGTAGACCATGTGAAGAAACCAATGTGTACAGGAGTATTGGAAGTGTAACAAGGGAGCTTTTCCTATTTGGTTTTATTTGACTGTATTTCTTAGGAAGAGATAAAACTGGGAGCACTGGGATAAAGAGGTGCCTTTAGGGACAAAATTCTCAAATATGGACAACTTATTGCACCTGTTTGACCTGCCTTGCCGGTATTTAATATGAATTGGAAAAGAAAGATATTATGAAGCTGTGCTGGGCAGCACCAGTCAGTTGTGCAAAATTAAATGATTCTTTTTCAGAGGAGATAATGTTTCTATATGATGTTATTTCTGGGGTTTTGACACTAAAAATAATAAGTATCAGAATGCAAATCCGGCACAAGATCTGAAGGGGTCAACCAGCTCAGCCCACTGGACCCCACTTCACACCCTGCCTCAGGAGAGGGGGTTGTGTCAAGGTCATTTTAGAGGCTTCCAGCAGTAGGTCACAGCAGCCCTCTTGGAGATAATGCATTGAAATGATTAACTATCTACATAGCTCAGAGAGCTTTTCATACTATCTGTCCTTAATTTTCCTCCCTGTGAATTAAGGCAGCCGCTGCTCGTGTTCACGAAGTACAACTGAGCGTGGCTTTCTTAATTAAACCCTGTAATGTGCTGGGATATTGCTGCCATGTCTCATTTTCAGCCCTCTCTCTTTGTAGAGGGAGCAGATATCCTTCTTTCTAGGTCATGTTTTCTAAATCTCATATGAATAATTACCTCCTGTGTCCTGTGGTTAACATCTGTTAATATTTCCCCAAACACCACTTGTCTCTGGCAGCGGAGCTGTGCTGACTCATGTTTAGGTTTTATCCTTTCCAACCTCTCTGTCCTCACTGTACTGCTGCCCATCCAAAAACATGTGTTTTAAATCTTGTCCTTGCTTATTTCCAAAACAGGTAGGAATTTGCACATCTTTTTATTAATTTATCTTTGTGATTTCAGGTTTTTTTTTTCGAATAATGTGGGATGTCAGTGCTGTCACTCAGAGTGCTGGTGGATCCCCCATAGTGACTGTGACCTAAGCCACTCATGAAAATAGGGGATCAAGCCAAACACCTGATGTGCTCCCTCAGTGTGGAAGTGAACTCTTGGAAACTGTTCTTTGAGTGTGTTTTCTGTCAGTCTAAACTGAGAAATCTGGTAAATCTGCCTTGCTGTGATAGAGGAATATGTTTGTTCAAAATGCTTCCTATGATAGGGTAATTATCCTGATTTAAAAACCAAGAAGATTAGGTTGACATGATTAGTTCTCCACAAATACAGCTTGGCAGCTTCTTCTCACTTAATATTCCTGTGAGTGAGTGCTTACAATTTCACTGTTTTATCACTTGTTCCTGGGTTTTCCAGCGATCTGAGACTAGACTATGTAGGCTTCCTTTTTCCCATTCCTAAAAATAACTGTTCTGTTTGACCATCTCTTACCCTCTGGGACCTCAGCCATTCCCAGACAGCACTAAGAAGTAATTACTGGTAGTTTAAAGAGAACTTCAGCAGATACCCGAAGTATTTCAACAGGAATTTAATCCTCAATGACTTCTTCAGCTGTATCTTATCCATATAGGCTTAAGCTCTCTGCTCAGCTTGTGGTCCAGGCTCCTACTTAAAATGAATTATATTGATAGTCTGTTAACCAGACAGCATTATTATTGGTTTTATAAGTGCACTGCAGTTGTGGTTACGTTCTCACATTGCATTTCCTTCCCTGTTTTGCTCTCCTGGTGTCTGATCCTTGTGCTGTGGGACTGTCCTGCTCCAGCAGCAGGTCCTGGTCAGTCCCTCTGAGGTGGAGCATCTCCAGTCTAACAGCAGTAGGGCTGAGAGGGAGGAGGAGGAGCTGGTGTTTTGGCAGCTGGAGCATCCAACAAGAGGGGGTTTGATGGGTGGGAAGGGTTAAACTGGAATTGTCTCCGAAGCTGGTGTGCACTGGGATTTTTAGAGGCTTATGGCTCAATAGCACTGCAGTGGTTTCCCATGGCAATGGCAAAGGTCGTGTCCCCAAGACAGGTGGAATCCATGCTGAATTTGGAGGGGAAGGGACACAGAGTCCTTCCAGGAAAAGGGCTAAGAATTTGTATTATGGGCACGAGGCAGAGTTGGCCCATTCCCATTCCTTCCCTGCATCCCGGGCCCTGGCGAGGTGCCAGCTCTCGTTAGATCAGCCCTTCATCTCCCTCCCCAAGCCACATATGCTCTGTGCAGTGCTGTCTCTCCCATCTCTGACAAGTGCTGGGGGAAGTGTTTGCAGAAGTTGCTGTTTGTCTGAGGGAGCTGCTCCTTTCTCCTCTGTCATTTTACCGCGCGTTCCGGATGCACGGGATGGGCCCAGACGGGTTCCTGCTTTCCATGCCACACGTGTGTGCTGAGAAGACTCACAAAATTACACCCTGGCTTACCAAATCAACCACATGTCAGCAGCATGAGCTTTGAAAGTCATTGCAGCTCCAGTTTCTAAAAGCCGATGTCTCGTTACAGAACGACTCGCGCCTGAGTCTGGCCTGACAGAGACGTGACAAATTACTTGGGGATTTTCTTTAAATGCTGCTGTGCTATTGATGTGTTTCCTCCAAACCTATCCTGTCATGCCAGATCATAAATTGTTGCAGTAGAAGTTATTCCTCTGGAGCTCTAAGATTGATCATCATTCAGTTGTACCGGCACGTTTTTAATCTGTTTATTTGGCTGCACCATCTTCCTTGGCTG
The DNA here is from genome assembly GCA_013399855.1 of Oxyruncus cristatus. Classification (NCBI taxonomy): domain Eukaryota; kingdom Metazoa; phylum Chordata; class Aves; order Passeriformes; family Cotingidae; genus Oxyruncus; species Oxyruncus cristatus. Next base: position 1,094,849 of record VXAY01004762.1, read on the forward strand.
GCTGGAAATAGGATTCCCAAGCAGGCAGATATCTCTTGGAGAGATTTCACTTTGCATATTTCCTCACTCACCACCTTTGGAAAAGTCATTTTCTTCTAAATATTCCCCTGCCAAGCTTAGCATTTTCTATCCTGCCAAAGCCAAAATTGCTGATCGTGTCTCAATATGGGAAAAGAGGGAAAAGAGTTATTGTCAGGTGGCCTAATGTGGCTTTTCCCCTCAGCATAGTTGCTGTTCTGTCCTTGCACACAAGGCTAAGGGTAAGTACAGGACACTGGCTATTCAGTGCCTGGAATAATTTGGCTGGAATCTTTTATCATTAACACGCAGAAGGGGCAAAGGCAGTTGACACGTGAGTTCATTACAAGGGATTTATTTCCATATATACATTTAGGAAGAGTCAGCCCTCAGTGCTGTTGCCTCATTAAATTCAAGAACTTGGATACTGTTATCGCTCTCCCAGATTTAATAGGCATGTTTGTTCCAAAGGGTTGTTTTCCTATAATCTCCTTCATTGCATGCAGACACCTGACAGATGCTCAGTAGATTTCTGGGGCTGCTGAGGGCTGGAGCTTTGATAACTGGAGGAGAAGGGCCGAGCTGTGAGGGTGTGGGGCTGCTGCTCCAGCAGATTTTCCCTGAGCTGAGTGCCTGGAAGAGGCTGCTGTGAAATCACCAGTTTTTGTTTGCTGCTCCCCAACAGTTTGCGTTGGCCGGAGCTCCTGCGCGGCTTCTGCCGTCACACCGCGAGTTCTGTCTCTGGGAGAGGGGTGAGGAGGACACCCACTAACAAGGGGCTTGTGGTGGTATCCTCAGTGTGCCACGCTGGGAGACAAAGGGACACTGTCTGCCCTCGTAAGCCTCATTTGGGAACTAATGAACAAGTGCAGGGTGCAGACGTGAGGGCCATGAAACCTCCTTGCCTGGGCCAGGAGTGTTTCCCCGGGGCCGCTTAATGATTTAGTTTCACATTTGAGGGAGCCTTTGTTGCTGTGCAAACTAGTTTTGGGGCCAGGATAGATAGTTTCAAGGACGCTTCACGCCTGTGTTAGAGAAATACATATCTTTGTCTTAATTTTTTCATGAAATCCTGCAGATTAATGAGGCTTTTTGATCGTCTGTTGAGCTGCTGTGTCCCCACAGGGCGGTTGTTTTCATTAACCAACTCGGGTTTACATTTCTACAATGCAGATTTATGTAAAAAAGTTAATAATAACCCCAGAGCACAAAATAACAGGGAAACTAATTCTCTCCAGGTAATTAAAAATCAAGCCTTTCTTACAAAACAAGATACTCTGTAACCTGTGAACCCAGAAGCCTGTTTTGGTTTCCTACTGCCTTGCATTCCCAGTCTCTGCTCTGGGCAGAGCTCATGCGTGTTGTGCCTTACCCAGCAGGCAGGAGATAATCCTGGGTTTCTCCCAGCCTATGTTACGCCCAGGCTGGCTGAGTTGCCAGTAAATACGTTGAGGTTTGCCACTCAGCTGCTCTCAAAGAGAATTTGCAATGTCCTTTTTCTCAGTGAAGGAACTAGTTTGGGTTTCTTCCCTTTGAAATTTCCCTGTTTGCCAGTGATGGAGGGGTTTGGATAGATGGAACCAGTGTAAAGAGCCCAATCTCCTCAACAAGCTGCACCAGAAAATAGCTTTTTTTTCTTTTTTCTCCTTTTGATAAGGAAAAAAGAAAAGAAGTCCTCATGAAACCAGCCCGCTTCAACATTCTAACATTCATCCCCCGAATCAAGATGCACAGTTTTGGCCAAACCCCTGCTCATTACATGGGATTTTAGTTTCTCTCTGAAGGGCTTATGCTTGAGCTTTTATATACCAGGATGGTGGGTGAATTCCTGGGAAGTGGAGGGTGTATTCGGGGTCCCCCAACATCCCTGGGGTGCCGCTCTCCTGTCCCCTGGGCTGGTGGGTGAGGATGGAACAGCCCCCACTGGTGGGGGGCAATGCACCTTCCTTGGGAGGAGCTGGAGGAGGCTGGTGGCTGCTTTTGGGTGTAGAGTTTAAACAGCTGAGTATTTTACAGTAAAACTCTGAAAGCCCAGCCTGGCATTGAATAAATGATAATTTCACCCTGATGATCTCAAGATGATAACTTTTAACCCAGCATTTTGGGAAGCAGTGGCTTTACCAAAGACTTAGGTATTTTAGCCTTGTCAGGGCACTCGTGGGACAACACCAAACCAGTGATATTCAGAAACCACTTGCAAAACTTTTTGCTTGTTACTTCATTTGCAATGAAAAACAGCTCTCAATGCCACTCATTATTAAATTTTGGCTTTAACCAAAGGGCTTGAATACAAAGATTTGTCTCCCTCAGAACTGCTAAAGCTTTTCACGTTTTTTTTTGAAGTTCCCATCATGAGCTGGAGCCTTTGGCCTCCTGGGGTTGCTGGCAATGTCCTGGACCTGAAACTTGATTTTTAATTCTTGTAGTAAGTATTAAAGATCAGTGAGAAAAGGTTGTTTGGTATTAGGGTTAACTTGAGCTTTGGTTTCTCTTTACACTGTTTTCTGTTCAAAGTCATTCTCACACTTGCAAGACAAGTGACCTGTCATTTAGTGTTGTGGCTGATGGAAAAGTGACCCACTGGATCCCACAGGAGTTAACAGGTCCAGATGCTGGTGGTGGGAGGATGATTGTGCCAGGAGGCATCAAATGAATGTGGTGCTATCACTTGGTGAGAAATACATCAAGAAAAGGATCATGTGTTAAAGGAATTGGATTTAATAGGGATTTTTTTCTTTATGTGTGTGAAAGGGAAGAGGCTGTTTTACTGTAGAGTGGTAGACCTGAGATTTTCAGTTATAAAATATGTATTTACTATCACTGATTTGTCTTCTTAATGTGATTTAAGTGTCCTTTACGCATCATATATGTCTATTTACGTGTAGAAAGAGTAAATATTACATTCTGTCACTTTATGTATTCAGGTAGTGAGCTCTGACATCCAAAGCACGGGTTAACAGAGAACTAATGAGGTTTTAATCCCTGCTCCATCACTGTGTGTACATTGAGGTATATTATTTTGCTGTTAATGTCTTCAGACTTCCAGGACTAGCCATCATAGCTCTTTTCATTGACAGGTAATTGAAACATAAGGAATTAGCTTAATTAGTGGTTGTGAATTGTTTAATTTTGGGCTGTTTCTGTGCAGGTGGTTGTCCAGTTCCCTGCTGACTTGTCCAAATTAGCGACCTGGATGCATGAGATGCTATTGACTTGTTTTACAGCAAACCATGAGAGCAAAGCTCTTTTCTCCCTCTTTCCTTGCATTTAGGTGACTCATCGGGTTCCTCTGACTCAGTTGGGTGAGGTTTTTTTTTTTTTGTCCTTAGGTCTGCCACTTTCACCCATCTGCAACCCATCCCTCTTTGGGAAGAGGGATGAAAATACTTGTGGGCATCATCTCAACGGGCAGTTGCAGAGGGGCAGTGGTTTGGTGGAGCAGCAAAGGCAGGTGCACGTTGACATCCACCAGGGAATCTGGAGTAATAACCAGAAATAATTCGCTTTTTGAGAATGTCATTGAAAAGGAAAGGTGCCACGCCTCAAGAACTGGTAGAGGGCCTTCTGATGGACCCTGGAGATTCCCCTGAAAGCAACCTGGTCGTCTCTGTAACGCAGATTTGCACCCTGGGCACGCTCGGGGTGGGAAAATGGAAGCGCAGGAGTGTTTCGTGTGGATCTAAGAGAAGTTGTGTTAGAGGCCACCATAGCCTGGGATGGACTTGTTGGAAATGACAGTAACTGAGGATTTTTAGTTGCTTTCAGTAATTTGGCTTTATAAAACATATCGATAGGCCAACTGCCCCCATTTGAAGCTGATTTTAAGAGAAACCCTCCCAGTAAGAGAACAAAAGGAGGCGAAAGGATGCTGGAAACTGAAAAAAACCCCATTAAAACCAAATAAACAAAAACCCAACACCCCCCCCAAACAAACAACACAAAAAACAACGAACAAACAAAACAGAAAAAAAACTATCAAAAAAAGAAAAAAGTCATTGAAATAGCTTGAGATTGCTCTGCCTGCCAGAGACAGAAATGAGCTGAGTTTAGGAACTCATTTTAAAACCATTTAAAACTATCATTTTCTTGGCTGTAACGGAAGATAGAGTTTCAATATTTCTTGGCCAAGTTCAGCTGACTTCTTTTAAAAGAGGAGTTCATTGAAATAGGGCAGAAGGACAAACTCAGATATTTTAAGATCAGGCTTTGGAAGTACCACATGCAGGGAAAATATAGTGCTAAATGCTTTTGCCTTGATAAATGTGGTTCTGCCACCATATGATCCACATTTCCAGCTCGGGGATGTATCACCCTGCAAATTGCAAAACGAAGTATTAAGAAATTTGCCCTGAAAATGTGCCAGCAAAGTTCCTTAAAAGGATCCCAGAAAAGATGACTCACTGCTTAAATGGCCACTCGATGCATCTGCAGAGCATTTCAGGTTAAATTCTCTGGAACGGTCGTGATTCCTTGTGGAAGCTCGTCCGGGGTGCAGAGGCAGCGCTGCAGCCGCAGCCCGTGGATGAGGTCCTGGTGAGGAGGGAGGGACATCCAGGAGAAGGACAAGGGGGCAGGAGAGGCACCAAAGCCCCCCTGAGCAGTGAGGAGGACGAGGAGGAGCACACAGGCTCCCCCTGAAGAAGGTCTGTAGTTTCTGAGCTGCTGAAAAGCGGGTTGTGGATGTCAAATGGCTGATCGATGTGTCACCAGAAAGGGACAGATGTCCAACACTGTCTCGCTGTTCGTGCTGAGCTGGGGTGTCATAGGGTGTCAGACCACTCTGGGAAGTGTTTGTGATGTGTTCATGCCTGGACTGAGTCGGTATTTTGTGTCTGTGTCTGTCTCTCCATCTCCTGTTGGTCTCTCTGCAGTGTTGTATCACAGAACCTTGTTTCTTGATATAAAATCAGGGCTTTTTTCTATATCATCAGTATTTCTGAATTCCTCTTTTAGCCCACAGGTTTTATGGGGGTTTTGCTGTTGTTGCTGTTGTGGTTTTTTTTTTTTTTCTTTTATGTCTCTCAACAAAACCTTTTTTCTCAGTCTCTCAGCTGTGTCTGATGTCCCCTCTTAGGTCCCCAGTGGGGCAGAGCTGAGGTGACAAACCTTTAGGTAATGCAGAGCTGAGACATCTGAGTTTATTCTCAAGTGACTGGTGCTTTTTTGCTTTTCTTCACATCTAAAATAACCCTTACTGGGACAACTCCTTTTAACATTTCTGTTTCCCTGGGCCATAGAGGAATGTGATTTTTTACCAGTTGTTTTCTGATTAAATACACCCGATTTTCCTTACAAACTGTGTTTGTGATACATTTCAGTGTTGAAGAACCTAAATTCAGGTTCTCTGTAGGAAGCTTTCAGCAAACACTGATTTCCTCTGCTGAAAAGCAGATTCTCTTTAGCACTGGTTAGGTTTTTAAAGTATCCTACCACAGCCGTTTGCAACCTTGGACATTCCCAGCTGGCACGAGCAGGAAAAGTCACCAGGACTGTGCAGGCGCTCCCGGTAATGAGCTCCGTGTTTGGCTGCTGTGGGATGTGCCAGGTTTTGCCTGGCAGCTTTTTTTTTTGGCTCCTTCTGAGTGGAAGCAGCTTCTTTCTGTCTTTTTAATAAATGGGGACAGCTGCACATCGAGGCAGTGCCCTTCCAGTTCTGGAAGATTTATCAAAACTGTGCTGTAGTCTCTTACAATTCCTTATGGAGGAGGGATCCAAACTCTGCTGAAGTCACCAGGAATCTCTCCCTAACTTTCATGTTACCTTAGTGGTAATTCTACCTGTGGCTCTCTGTGGACAGTAAGTAATTGTCAATTATCTTTTCAGACAGAGGTGCTTGTAGAGATACAAGTTCCTGATTTTCATCAGGGACTGGAGGGACAGGACAAGGGAGAATGGCTTTAAATGGAGAGAGAGTAGGTTTAGATGGGATAGTAGGAAGAAATTCTTGGCTGTGAGGGTGGGGAGGCCCTGGCACAGGTTGCCCAGAGAAGCTGTGGCTGCCCCTGGATCCCTGGAAGTGTCCAAGGCCAGGTTGGATGGGGCTTGGAGCAACCTGGGCTAGTGGAAGGTGTCCCTGCCCATGGCAGAGGGTGGAATGAGTTGCTCTTTAAGGTCCCTTCCAACCCAAACCATTCTGTAATTCTGTACCAAAGTTGATAGGACTCTGTCCTAGATCATTGTCATGGAAGTTCAGAATAAATGGACTTAAATAAAAAATACGTATTTTATTTGTATTAATGGGAAAATCTCACGCTACGAAGTTCATGTGAAACAGGTGGAGAGAAGGAGGGAAGGATGAGGATGGAAAGTAATTCATTGCTTAATGTTGGTTGAAACTGGAGAGGACAGAAAAATTCAGCTAAAAAGAAAAGAGTAAAGCAATTTTCTCATAAGTATTAAAATGGGAATCCAGGTTGACATACCATCCTCTAAATCCCAACTTTCCTCATTCTCCAGCATGTTCTGTGGACAGGACACATAAAGGTTTTGGGTGAAAACATGCTGGGGAAAATGGTCATTTGTGTCAAAGAATATTACCCATGTTGCAGTTGAGTGTCAACACATGTTACTCAGGTATGAAATCGTGTGGGAGATGGTGTACATTTTCTTTCTATCTGTTTTTGGGTGATTGAACAGAAGAAATGTGATTTATTTTAGGAAGTTTCTGTGATGGCCTTATTTGCCCTGAACTTGGGAAAGAAATGGAATATTCTATTTACCAATCAGAGACTCAAATTTGATTTCAGACATTGGTAACTTTGCCCTGCCAAGATGTTTTGTTTGCCTGTCTGGCTCCAGCCTGAGTGCAGGTGTTTGTGTGGAGCAGGTCTGGGGGTGTCCCCCAGGGGTGTGTTTGCAGAGCTGAGCCAGCACTTTCCTTCCCGTGCCACAGGCACACCAGTGTGGCCTCAGGTGAACCCTTCCTCTGGCAAAACCCATCAATAACCCCTCAGGGCCGGGGTCTCCGGGTGGAACAGAGATGTTTGCTGGCAAAACTGGACTAAACTTTTGTGTCTGTGTCAGCTGAAAGGAAATTAGCCGGAAAAAAATAGTCCTGTTCTGTAAGGCACGGGGGAAAACAAACAACCTGCAGAACAGAGGCACAGTTTGTTTCTCTCTTTTTTGTTTGTTTCTTCTTTTTTTGTTTGCTGTTTTTATTGTTTCTTTTTTGTTTGTGGGTTTTTTTAATGTGTTTTGTTCCTTTTTTGTGTCTTTTCATCTTTTTTTGTATCCTTTAACTTTTTGTATTTCTGCATCTTTTTGTATCTTTGTATCTTTTTATGTATTTCTATCCTTTTGTATCCTTTCTGTATACTTACGGTATGCTTTTGGTATATTTTGTACTTCTTTTGTAGTATTTTTGGTACCTTTTGTATCTTTTAAAATCTTGTTTAATCTCACCTTTACCTTTTTTGCCCCCCCCTTTTTTTTTTTCTTTTCTGTATCCTTTTTATTTTATATCTTGTTTCTTCTTTGTTTCTTTTCTGTTTCTTTTCTCTTCAGTGTATTTGGTTTTCGTTTCGTTTTTGCTTCTGTTTGGTTTCTTTTTCTTTTTTTTTTGCTTCCTTTTTTTTTTTTTTTTTTTTGGTGAATTTCTTTTTTTTCTTTTTTTCTCCCCTTTTTCCTTCCAATGCAAAGTCACAGTTTTCCTGATCTGTAAAACACACATCTGAATTCTCAGTTCCTTTACTTATCTGGTTTAACAGCTGCATTTTTGCCACTCCATGTTATTGGGGAGGTTTGTTCTTCCTCCTCACTCCGAGCTGGAGCTTTGCTCAGCTGGACCTTCCCAGCCCACCTGGGCACTTGTGGCTGAGTCTTTCTGGGGTGTTTCTGGCTCTGCAGCGGCTCCAGAGCATCTCTGCCTTATTTTTGAAATATATTTTAAACTCTTAAATATATAAATAATAAAGATATAAAAGATATATAAATATATATTGCATATATAAAATTACAATATATAAATAAATATATAAAATTTTAAATTTTATAGTTTTAAATATATTGAAATAAATATTTTTTACATCACTTTACATTTCTTTGTGGCTCCTCTTCAGGCAGGGGAATTGCACAACTTAACATGAGTAATACTAATTATTTGGGATCTGTCACTGCAGGACTGCTGATGAATAATGCAGACACTGCTCTGCCGCTGGATGCAGTTGTTGGGGGGTTTTTTTCCCCCTTTTTCCCCTCATCATCTGCCTTGAAGTATTGTGACATTGGGTGACACAGATAAACCTGAGTTCTGTAATTAAGTTGTATTTTAATGATGCTGGAAAATATTCAATTTTGCACGTCCTTGTGGTTTCAAAGTGGCTTAATGAGTCTTCCAGCTTTCCTGTGTGCTCAGTACTCCGCTGACATTTCTCCGTAGGAATAGCGGGATTCAGAAGGATAGAACTTCAGAATGCCCCTCACTGGCATATTCAGATTTTCATATTAATGGAGGTAATTTTATGCATTACACCAGTGTATTTTTCCCATTCATCAGTGCAAGGTCCATTGCTAAGCAAACACCTCCAGAGGGGAGGGAATGTCAGTGACTATGAATTTGGCTTTTCTAGTAGAATTCACCTTATTTTCCGTGAGCATTGGTGCGATTGGGATTTTTTTGCACAAGTGCTTCCAGAAAACAAGCTTTAAGGCTCCTTGCACAGGCTTTTGCAGTTGCAAAAAATGATATTTGAGGAAAGCAGTGACTGAAATCCTGGGTTCCTCAACCCCTCGCTGTGCACTCTGCCCAGAATCAATGGAATATGTACAGGAAAAGCTCTGCTTAGGTGGGATCTTCTCATTTTCCCCATGGTATTCCAGCAGAGCTGCTGTCTGCCTTGCTAAAGAAAAGTCACTGAGGTGTGGTGGGTGAGGGATTTGTGTATATTCAGCTCCTCTGTCTGAGTTCTGAAACCTCTGTCCATAACGTGTCCAAAGGGATAATTTTAGACTGAATTTGATCCCCTTTAGGCACAGAAACTTATGAATTTAACAGTCCATTTTTTTCCCCTCCCACCCCCTCCCTCTTTTTTGCCCCCCTGTGGCTCTTTAATATTAAAATGCTGCATCTTTTGGTAGGAAAGTCAGCAGGGAAGCTCCTGCTGCTGAGGAGGGATGGATGTTAATTATCAGCAGTGCAGGATTCCCAAACCCCTCACAGGAGCATCGTCTTTGAAGGGACTGAGGCTCTTGGAGGGTTTTGGGCTCTCCACAGATCTGCACAGGCCCCCTAAGTTGGTCCAAGTGGAAAAGACAGCCCAGATTTGTTCTGGCAGCATGGAAAGCTTATCCTGATATTCAGAGTTTATCCTGTAAAGAGAGGACATGCTGATGTCCAGCTTTTTCCCAGAAGGGAAGGTTTGAAGGATGCTCTTGCACTCCAGAAAGGTGATTTTATTCTGTCTTAGACTTGGAGATAAATCTGAATATATATATATATATCTATATAAATCCAGTTATATCAGAGTGCTTGGGATTAGGAAAGTCATATTTCCAGCCATAGTTGTCTTCCTCAATCGCAGCTGGAAAGGCTGTGGAAGAGGAGTAGGAAAAAAATTGGCTGTTTGATGGTTCTTCCTATAGAGGAGTCCTTTGAAATTCAGCAACTCAAGTTCCTGAAGTGAAGAGTAATTCAGGAGTGATGTCTGTTGCAGCAAAAACCAAGTTGATGTTTCCAGAAAATAAGTGAACTCCAGACATATTTATTAACTGTGTGGCTTGAATTCAAAGATCTTCAAATGAGGAAGAAAGTTTTCTAGTTTTCCCAGCAGAAACATTTATAATGGGAAGAAATAGCTTGAAAAATTCCATTTTTTTAGCCTAAGGCCAAACAGAACAATCACATGTAGATGGATCAGATGGATTGTGTGTATAGAATGAGAGAAAAATCTGCTCTGGAGCTTTAGTCGACACTATCACATTATGATTTTTAGGTATGTAATTACAATCATGAAGTATTTACCAAGTGTGAATACTTACATTGCAGGGATTTGTTATCAAATTGGACATGGGGCTTAATTTAGATTCAATTCAGAAACTCTGTGTTTGGAAATCGCTCAGCACTTTATGCCTTGGAGGCAAAAAGTGCAGAGGAAGAACATGAGAAAAGGGAGAGGAAATAAACACTCTGTTTGTAGAGACAA
>VXAY01004762.1:1115478-1136539 GCA_013399855.1 Oxyruncus cristatus
ATTTTATTTTATTTCATTTTATTTTATTTCATTTTATTTTATTGTTATCTATAAAAAATTTCATTTTTACTCTTTAATTGATTTTTTCCCCCCTCCCGAAACAGGTTCCTATTTGTTTTCTTTCTTCCCTTTTCTTGTTGCTACTCTAATGGGCTGTCTCAGCTCAAGAGCCATCAGAAACCTTGGTTTGATGAGGCTGCTATGAAACATTTAAAGGTTTAAATTATAAACTCAGAGGGAGAAAAATCAGTGATGCATGATTAGCTGAAAGTTTTAAGTATAATAGTCGTATTTTTCATATTCATGTGCAAAAATGGCTTATGTCGACTGTAATGTGATTTTTAATACATATTAATAGACTCTGTTGCAATGTAGATGGTTTGAACACCTTTTGGCAGATGGCTGTGGTATTAGAGTGTGCAAAGGATAAATTAGTCATTTACTGAAAGAAAACAATACAGGCGAGATAAGGTCCAGGCTGCTCAGAGATGCAGTTCCAGTGCATTGCTCCTGCAACCAAAAGGATTAGAGGCAGGATTAAATTTGCCAGGAAAATTAAATAAACTAATAGATAAATTCCTGTGTCAGAAAGGAGCCGGCTGATGTTACTGCTTGTTCAGGTCCCTGGTTGTGGCTCCCATCTTTCAGCTCCTGTATTTTTAAAGGTCAGACGGTGCAAAGCCAAGGCTCTGGCTCAGCTCATCCCTGGAAGGGTTGGGATGAGCAGCATCCCCCACGTGGAGCCCATGGCCGTGTGGTTCAGGTAACTTGAACATGTGGATTAGAGGGATGGAGCAGCTCTGCTGTGAGGAAAGGCTGAGACAGTTGGGATTGTTCAGCCTGGAGAAGAGAAGGCTTTGGGGTGACCTAATTGTGGCCTTGCAGTGCCTGAAGGGCTCCAATAGAGACGGAGAAGAACTTTTTACAAGGGCCTGGAGCGACAGGACGAGGGGGAATGGCTTCCCACTGCCAGAGAGTACGTTTAGGGTGGATATTAGGAAAATATTGTTCCCTGTGAGGGTGGGAAGGCCCTGACACAGGTTGCCCAGAGAAGCTGTGGCTACCTCTGGATCCCTGGAAGTGTCCAAGGCCAGGTTGGATGGGGCTTGGAGCAACCTGGGCTAGTGGAAGGTGTCCCTGCCCATGGCAGGGGGTGGGACTGGATGAGCTTTAGGGTCCCTTCCCACCCAAACCAGCCTGTGATTCTGTGTGGAAGGCAGGAAACTCTCTGCCTTGAAGCTGATGTAAGATGTGACAGGAGTTGATGGCCGACCACTGTCTCCTTTTTATGTGCTGTTCAGAAAACAGAATTAGCCCGTGATGAATCTGCTCGTTCTGTAAGTGTGTTACACATTTCAGGTAGTGGCCTGACAAATGATCCAGATTTCTTAGGAAATCACTTTAGCAAATGCTAAAGGGCACTCGTCTCTGAGCAGGAGAGCAGCAGCTGCTTTGGCAATTTATTGCTGTGCTCAAATACCCAATCGAGCCGATTGCCTGTAATCGCCCTGGCTGGTAACCCTGGCATGGCTGGAGCAGCCCAGAAAGAGATATTTAAAAACAATCTGCATTCCCTTCATTGGAAATCTCCTGAGCCATCCTCGTTCCTGAAGTTTTCGACAGGAGAAGCAGCAGCTTTTGGCTTGTGCTTTATCAAAATGATTGTCAGGGCGCTTAATGAGCTTTGTGCCAGAGCGAGCGGTTTAGGAACATATGTCTGCAGCAAGAACCTCGCTCCTGCTGGCTGGGCACACTGCTCTGCTCCACAGGCAGCCTGCATCTCCCTGCCTAGCTGAGCCTGGGAGCATTTCAACGTTTCCAGACACCCATTTGGAATTAGGAATTATCATCAGTGCATCCAGCCAGCCCCTTTGAACAGTTGTTCCGTGGTGAAGGAAAAGTGGAAACAGATTCCAACACAACTCACAAGGTGTGGGAAAACCAGCCTGTTTTCACTGGTTAAGGCTGTGCTTTCTCTCAAAAAGAAAACGCAGGAAAAATGTGCTTTAAGTCTTTGAAGAGGAGCATTGTGAGGTGAGGTGGTGGCTGATATTAGTGCACAATAACTGCCTGACAGGTTTGCACCACGCGCTGACACGTCCTGTCAGAGCTGCTGGAGATGAAGCCGAGCTCTTTGCTGGAGATGTAGCAATTGCAGATCAAGTGATATATAATTTACTGAGCTGCTTGTTAATTCTGTGATGTTATGAAATCTCCTGGGCATATAATTACTACAAATGTTTACTTGACTTTACCACATAGCTTGACATTATATTCCATAAGTTTGTACCTCACTAAAATCATGGCCCAGCCATAAAGAGCAACTATTAGGCAGGAAAATATTAAAGAAGTACAGATGAGACTAAAGGCATTTTAAAAACGCTTTCTACGCCTTGGAATTGCAAACATTCATCCCATCTCCTGCTGATTGCACACTTTGTAATAGCTATTGTTTCCACGGCTGGGGTTTAATTTTCCTCAGTACATTGGCAGCGCTGGTGATCTCAATATCAATCCTCCCAGCAAGGCTGCGAGGGCTGTGGGGAGGCCAACGGGGAGGCAGCCCTGATTGACAGATATTTTAAGCCTTTTTGTGGTTCAGGATTAGCAAAACATTTCCAGGCAGACCTGTTGGAGTGGGTAAAATGTGGGATCCTGGCACTCGCGGGTACCTTTGTCACCCGCAGGGAAGCTCGAGTGGATTTGGGATCAGGTTGGTGTCATCCCTCCCTGCTGGTGACACTTCAACCCTCGATCGCTGCAAAGCCCGGAGCAAAGCTATTGTCAGATTTATGAGGGAACTTGAAGCTGCCTTCTGACTGTTCATGGCTAAATTGCTGCTGAGAGGGTTTTCCATGACCCTGCTTAGGCCCAGAGTGCAGGTGTGTGTTTGAGGTGAATATTTTGGGGGGCTGACCTGTCACATTAAGCCGGTGTTGGGTTGGGCTCAGCCTGCTCTGCGTTGGGACAGGTTCTGCAACACCAGTCCCATCTGTACAGCACTGACAGAATCCCATAATTATTAGGGTTGGAAAAGCCCTCCCAGCCCATGGATCCCCCCTGTGCCCGATGCCCACCTCGTCCCCCATCCCAGAGCACTGAGTGCCACGGCCAGGCCTTCCTTGGGCACCTCCAGGGCTGGGCACTCCAAACCTCCCTGGGCAGCCCCTGCCAATGCTTTTCCACCAGGTCTAAAAGCAGATGAGCCACCCTTTGCTCCTGTCTGGAAGGTTTTTTGAGTCCTGGGTGGTCCCTTTGGATAGGGAGAAATGGTGCCAGACAAGAACCAGCTCCTGAGATGTTTCCTCCTGGCCTGCAGCTTTCTGATAGAATCCCTGGAGCTGATTTTGCAGCGAGTGAGAGGCACTCCCAGACGCTTGGGATGCCCAAACTTGTCCTGGATTATAGAGGCTTAAAGTATTTGTTGAAAACACGGAATTCTTTGAGTGTGAAAGCGGTATTCCTTGTGCCCAGCAAGCTTGTGCGAACCCTTTTAAACAGTAGCCAACTTGAGGATGAAAACAACTTTCACTCTAATAAAGCCAAAGTTGCAAAATTAGAAATGCTGTTACAAAAGAAAAGCAGAGAAAATTGGGGAACAGAAACTTTGTGTGTACCTGGATTAGCAGCTGCTGAAGGCATTACCTCCAAGTGAGGTGTGACTGGGATTCTCACCTGCTCCCAAACTGCAAACAATAGAACCAACTTGGTGTGAGAAAAAATCCCAAAGCTGTTCATTAGACTCAGTGTGACACTGGAGGTAGAAAAGGTGAAGAGGAACCAAAAATCAAATGTTTTTTTGAGCCAAGATGTTTCGACTGCTGGGATGGACACTCGTGGCCGCCCTCGGTGCAGAAATGAGAAAGCAGCAGGGGATGAGGGTTCCTTGGGAGGGTGCTGAGGTACTTTATTAACATCTCTCAGGCTCTCCCTGATTTCTCCACTGATTTGAAGGCCCTGTGTGTGTTGTCAGTTTGGATTTAGCTGCCTGGCAGTCAGGAGAGTGACAATGACCTCAGTTCACTAGTAAATGGATCCGAGGAGAGCGCAGGGACTTGGGATACTGATCTTTTCTGTTCCTTTCAGGAAACCAACTGAATTACTTGCTTTATAAACTGTGTAAATCATATTAATAAATCCTCCCCAAGAAAGGTTTTCCTGAGACAGGTGACAGACAGTGGCCCCAGCCCTGCTTTGCTTCACCAGTTGCTTCTGTTAACTGGAAAGGCAGGGATGTGTTCTGGTACTTGAGTGGAATTTGAAAGGTTTCCCGTAGAAACAGAGACTCAGATTTTTATTTGTTTTTGTTTGGGTTTTTTTTTGCCATTGAAGCTGTTATCAGTCAGAAGCATCTATCCTGACCTCAAAGGATACAGCCTGGTGTAGACCAGAGTAAGTGAGGGCTGAGTCCTCTAACGCTGGTGTACCGATGTGACAGAATAGCTTGTACAGACTTGTCTGTCTTAAACTATTTGATTTATATATAAGAAGCCCCAAAATTTTCTTGGTGATTCTAGCCTCTCCTTTTGAAATAAATTCCCACTGTGTCTCAGCCGGGGGAATCCAGGCAGGTTTGAAATGCTCTGTCAAATGGAGGTTTCAGTGCTGTGCTCTCTGATCCCTACGGGTTGTCGTTGCCATTGCAGGGTCTCCAGTTCCCTGCTCAGGGCTTTGAGACCAGTCTCTCTTTCATTTCTTCCCCAGTGAGTTACTGTTCCAGCCTCACAAATTCTCTCAGGTCCCTGCACTGCCTGTCTCTGCACAGCACTGATCCCTCACTCATCTGCATTCCCTGTGATTTTGACAGAGCCATCCCTCTCCCAGGCTCTGTTCCCTCCTCATCCACATCCAGCAGCAGCTGCTCCAAGGCCCCATGTAGCTGTACCAGCCTTGTTTGGTGTCTGCTCTAATTTTCCTGAGGTACTTGTCATGCTGCCTTTTTTTTTTTCCGCAGCTTTTCTCTCTCCATCTCCATTTCACACTCCAAATTCCTTGCTCCTTTGTGCTGCTTCACAGCACTTCACCCCTTCAGCCTCACAGAATCATGGGATGGTTTCGGTTGGAAGGAACCTTAAAGATCAGCTTGTTCCATCCCCTGCCACAGGCAGGGACACCTTCCTCTAGCCCAGGTTGCTCCAAGCCCCATCCAACCTGGCCTTGGACACTTCCAGGGATCCAGGGGCAGCCACAGCTTCTCTGGGCAACTTGTGCCAGGGCCTCCCCACCCTCACAGGGAATTCTCATGCCTTGCTGCTTTCTCATTTCTGCACAGAGGGAGACCACAAGTGTCTGTCCCAGCAATTGAAATGTCTTGGCTCAAAAATAAAAAAAAAAAAAAAAAAAAAAATCAATTTTTTTGTTTCTCTTTGCCTTTTCTACCTCCAGTGTCAAACTGAGTCTAATGAAGAGGGCTGGGGTTTTTTCATACTCTACTCTTTTGAGTATGGGAATAGGTGAGAATCTCAGTCACACCTAGACCAGGCAAAGATGAGTCAAGACACACATTTGTTTTGTGAGATGTCTGTCGGAAAGGAGCTTTTCCCCAAGCAAGTCAAGCCTTTACTGGTATTTGTTCAACCCAGTTGTCTTTAATGCCTTTCCCAGGGTTAGCTGCTGGGAGGAACAGAGTGAACAATTCTTTGAACAGGTATGGTAGAGTAATCCCAATGTCTTGCTGATCCTACTTGGGAAATACCATAAAGCATCCCAGAGGCGTTGTTATACCTGGCTGCTGACTAGGAAGAAACTCTCAGAGAAAGGGATCTGTAAGAAACCTGTTTGAAATCCGTGTTTCTCAAGAATTCTCTAATTCACATTGTGATACTCATCTCAGTTTCCATCCTCTGTGCAAACCTGCTTAGTGTGTGTTGTCATATCATTTACCTGATCTACTCTTCGGTTATTGGTGGGAGAGAAGGAAGAGAAGGAAAAAAAAAAAACCCAAATCCCTTTATGAAGTGCTCTGCCAATTTACCACGCCATGAGAGATATGCCATAGTTATTACTAAAGCCTAATTATGTAAATGACATAATTTAATAATCATTATTAAATCCCAGCAAGCTTTATTTCTTTTCCTTATTGTTGATGGTTGTCCTTGATAGCAAATGTCATGATGCATATCATAAAATTAATTTTTGTTGGGATTTCACACTCTTGCAGGGGTTGGAGTGCAGGAGGCCCGGCAGGCAAAGGAGGAGGCTGCTCAGCAGACCTGTTATCTTTGCAAGAGCAAATGTTGTCCACAAGGATGGCAGGGAGGGGAGAGAAAACTCTCACAGCAGCGAATATTTAATTAAAAGTGCTGTTTGGGCCAACTAGTTGTGGCAGCAGCTGCTTAAACAGAGATCTGTCCTTTAAATAACTGCAGCTAAATAAAGGGAGGAAAAGGAGAGTGGAGGGAAAAGCTCAAAGGGCATGTGCTGTAATTGCAGCAGTGGTTTCATTTCTACATTGCCATGTCTTCAGGAGCCATCAGCTCCTTCTCTGCCTGTTTGAAAGTCGGGATGCTTCAAGACCTGGGAGTTTTACGGGGTTGCAAATCAGAGAGTGTCAAGAAAGCCGATGCATCACCTGCCACCTCCTTGTACCTGTGTTTTAGGTGTACAAGGTCTAAGGAGCAAGGTTCCTGTTGGTTTTTCAGCCATGCAGAATAAAACAGAGTTAGGTAGGGACAGGATGAGCTCTTTAACAGTATTCACTGACTAAATTACACTGCTCTTCACCGCAGCAGTGTTGCCTTGTGCCCCTGTGCCAGGGAGCTGCCCTGGCTGCAGACAGTCCTCTGCATTTATTTTCAGGCTCTCAGCAAATTCCCTTTGCTTCTTGATCTGCCACCCTGTGACCTGGACCTTGAAAGGATTCATGTTATTCCTTTAACATGGAATATTAGTTATAATAATATAGTCACATTTTTCAGGGAGCACCCAAGAGGTTCCATCAGGCTTCCAGATGCAGTTTAGCTTGATAAGAAATGATGTTGTTTGCTCCAAGGGAATGGACCCAATGGACACACCAGTTGGGCTGGACAAGAAAGAAGAGCATGGGGCGTCCATTCATATGTCTGTGTTGTGGAGAGCTGTTTGAAGTGCTCGGATCCATAAGGAGTGAAGCCATCCAGCTCCTCTTTCCCATGCTCTGGGGACCTTTTCCAGGGAAGCATGAAGAAGCAGACACTAAATCAGAGATATCTGGGAGTCAAGTGTATGAAAGATATTGTGCAGTTCTTGCCTTCTTCATAACTGACTCCTCTCTGGGGTGTTTTTAGCCAGAGAGCCACTTTCAGCCACTTTCTGGTTAGTCTTTCTAAGGTGCATAATGGGAGATAATGATTAGAGGGCAGTAGAGTGGATTTATCCACCGGACATGACACAAATGAGATAAAAACCAATATGACCAACCGTATTTAGGGATGAAACCAGTAAGACCAACAGTATTGAAGTCTGTTTGTGGTTTTTTTCTTTTTAAGATAAAAGGCAGAGCAACATGTGATGTTATAGAAGCTCTGCACAAGGTCTATAACACAGTTTTCATGTGTGTGGCATGGAGAGCACGTTATCCCAACGTGCATGTAGTTGATTAGTGTGACACTTCTGCAGACAAAAAAGTCACTCTTGCTCTGAAGAACGTGGTGTTACAGAATGGGCAATGAAGGCTGTGATTCTGCCTGTTTGACATTCAACATGAAGATCCTCCCGACAGTTTTACTTACCTTGAACAGATTTTAATAATTCAAGCAGAATTTTCCACTCCTGCTGCACGTTTGCTGTACTTTGAATTTAATTTTATTTACTTTAATTTCTAGCAAGGTGGAGTTGGGGTTTTTTCCAAAGTTGGGAAGATATGGTGGGTTTGTGTTCAGTGCTCATAAAGTCACCTCACGGGGAACCAGCAGCAGCTCCAGCTTTGAAACGAAGACTTAATATTTGGTGGTGGGATTCTGGTGACTGTGTTTTGCTGTTGCCATGGGAAGAAAACACCAAAAGTAAAGAGAAAGGAGAAGTGATGATTTAAATTGACCTAGAGTAGTTAGTGGGCACTGCCTCTGAATTGTTTCTAAACCTTCTTGTCTGGCTCAGGAGATACTTTACCAGCCCCTCACTAGCTCAGGGAATGGACTTCAATTTTCCTGATTTCCTTCAAAACATTTTTCTCCAGGTCCTCAGGAAATAGGTGTGTTTTTCCAGGCTTTTAGGCTTTTTGGATAGTGGGTTTTCCTGCATGTGTTGCTTCCTCATTGTTCTGTGTTCAGCCACATAGTTGGAGTTCAATTGTATTCCTAAAGATCGACTGTGCCTTAAAATACACCGCATGTGTTTGTGATCTGTGTGATGAAACCTCTCCTGTGATCACCTGAAAATAATGCAGTCACTGACAACTGCCTTTCTGCATCTTGCTGTTAGTGAAAGGGATGATGAATGTGGATCCAGAGGAGAGAAAAACAGAATTACAAAGTCTTTTCCCTTTCCTTCACAGCTACAGTAGATACATCCAATATATTGTCAGCTGTCTTCAGTGCAGCTGATGGATGTTTTGATTCAGTGCCCTGAAAAAAGGCATTAATGGAGAAAAGCAACTGTTGCAGCAAGAAAATCATTGGGATTTGGAGCATTTTGAATGATGCTTTTCTCCCACAATGGTAAAACTACCTGAGCGAGTGCAGAAAACTGCTGCTGTGCTCAGAAATAATCCTCCCCTTATCAACAACTCCCCTGAAAGCCTGGGCACAAAATGTTTTCATTAACAGGAGCTATTGGAACAAAATGATGACCAGATAAATTGCAGCTTTATGCTACTTGGAGGAATGTCTCAGGCATTTCCAGGATGATTATGAACTCTTTTCTCCCTGGAGAATCCTGACAAAAACTTGTCCCATCAGTTTCTCATGAGCCTGGGCTGAGATTGTAAAGGCTCCTGAAAAACGCAGGTGAAACAAGATTGTCTCACCTGTGTGGGCTGGGCTTCTGCATGTGTGTTTTTCTTTAAGCTTCTTGGGGGTTTTATTTAGCTGAGAAGTTCTTCAAGGAAAAAGGAAATTATTGTAGATGCCAGGGAAACATAAGAGAAGTTAGAAATGCAGGGTACAGAGGACATATCCATGTGTCTCTAAGGCTATCCTGTTTAGTCTTGACTTCCTAATGTACAAACTGGGCCAAATCCTACTATTATTGCCCTAAATCAATTCCCCTGATGGTACTTCATTTGTAGACTGTAAATCACACTCATAAGTGAGGATCCTCCTGTAGAATCAAACCAAGATTCCCATTCTGAGAAGAGATGCTCCCCATCCAGGCATGTCAGGATTTCAGAGTGATGTGGGTGGTGTTTGACTTGTGCCCTGAAATGCTTTCATTCAGTGACTGTGGTTAAATCACTATATTTCACTTAATTTTAACCTTTTTTTTAAAAGTAATCCTTTGTATCTCTGGTAATGTGGAAAATGTTGGAAGCTTAATGGCCTTGACTCATTGGGAAAAGCAAGCACAGGGAGATCCTCCACAGAGCTGAAGGAGCTAATCTCTCTTATTACACTGAAGGAGGGAAAATCAGAGGAAGGCACAAAGTACACAGGCTGCTTGCTGTGAATCTCTCCGTGGTCACGAGTCACTGGCTGCAATTTAAATTAGAAACACGCAGTGTCCCAGTGACTTTCACTGCCTTGTAGTGCCATTGTGCTGAGATACACAGATAAAATTGATGCAGGAGATCTGCCTCAGTTTTGTTGTTAGGTTTTTTGTGGGGTTAAGATTTTAAGTGTGAAGCTTGCCAGGATTTTTCGCTCGGGGTCTTGGGAATGCACTGAGCGTGCCCTGAGTCCATGAGGCAGAGAAGCACTGCCTGATGAAGGAGTGAGCTCAGATTTAGGATTTCTGGTGTTTGACAGCATTGCCGGTGCTGTACCTTGTGAATGAGTTCACCTGCCTGTGGCGCAGCAGGAACAGATGATCCTTAGTGGATCAGGTGGGAATAATAGCTGTTTTCTGCTGTTTATAGGGGTAATTCATCTGCAATTAAATACCCTTTTCCCCCTCTGTTCGTGTTGTCACCTCATTTCTGGCACAGGGAACTCTGCAGTAAACACCAGCCCACACTGCAAGAATCACTGACACCAAGGGGAGCCCTCTCTGCCCTGCAGCGGTTTCTGTTGTTGTGGGGTGGTTTTCCTGGCACAGGGATTGCTCCTGTACCACGAGCACCCTGCCCTCTCCAGTGGAGCCCATGAGGGGCTGGGTGTGTGATTTTCCCTCCCCTGCTTTCCCACCTGATGGAGTGCAGGATTCCTCCCATGGCGGATTCCCAAGGAGCCCCGGCCGTGGCTCGGGGCGCGTTTTGTGCTGTTTCCCCTGAGCTTTCTGCTGACTGAACAATCCCGTTAGCCTGCAGGCCTGCGAGGAGCTGTGCCTGGCAGATCCCTGCCCACATTTCCAAGTCGATAGGGCTCTGCCTGGCTCTGTGTCTGCCCAGGGATGGAGCTGCAATGGCTCAAACTGTGGCGTGCTCTGGGTTGCACGGAGAGGCTTCAAGGTGAGGCAGGGCTGCTCCGAGGAGCTGTTGCTTCACTGTAACTCGTGTTTGTTTGTATTAACGGGAGAAAGCTCATGATTTCCCTGTTATTCTGTGTTTTGAAAGAGGGAGAATGAGTGTACAAAAGAAGCAAGTGCCTTTGCTGCAAATCCATTCTGAAATTGAGGAGAATTTGCATCTCCTCCGTAGCGGAGCTGTCATTAACAGCCTCATCTGAACACAAACTGCAACCTGCTTTCCTCTGCTTTGTGCCTGCCTGACACGTCCTCATCCCCGCTCATCCAGCCCACTTGCTGCTGTCCTTTGGTTTGTGCTTCATGCTTGACCTATGAGCTGAAATGCTAATGGCTGTTGAAAAATTCAATTAATATAAAACTAGTTTCAGCCAGAAACGTGGTAAGCTCGTGTAGGAGATGTCGTATCTCGAGGAAATACAGAATGGCAAAAGCCTCAGACAGCAGCTGAATTTTTAACAGGCTGCTGTGCTTTCAGGTGGATCTGCAAAGCTCAAATCTGTGCTGGTTTGTTGCCAGTGATGGTCACTGTGTGTTTGTAGGTCACGACATTCCTCTGCTCCAGCATTATCTCCTAGTGCTGGAATAAATCCCTCTGGTTTCATTGGTTAACAAAAAATGAATGAATGCATGGCCATACCTTTGAGGGAAGGAGATAAAACAGACACACGTGGGGGGATTAGGCTGCTCTTACATCTGTAAATGTGCATATATCAACCTTATTTTATGGTGACTTGTGGAAGAATCATGCAAAGTACCCTTCATTGTGCAACGAAGGAACACAGTCTAAAATTTCAACATGGTGTTTTTAATTCCACTTCAAATGCCTTAAAAACCTGATAATTAAATACTTGTGGATCTCTCAGGAGTCTGCAAAACATTTACACCAGCAATTTATGCTGCAGGATGTGGTATATACACCTCAAATACACTATATTAAATCCACACTTTCCCCTAAAAGAGAGATTGCTGCCGTGGTAGAACTGGAAGAAGGATGGAAGATGAATGTAAAGATACGGATGGTTCCCATTCAAGATAAGATTAAGTTTGTGTCTAGAGACCTGACCTCCTCTGTCCCACTGCTCAGAGGTGCCCAGGGAACCCAGCCCGAAAGTGAACTGGGGAAGAATAGTTGTTCCTGCAGTGAGGATGGGCAGGGAAACAGGATCTGGGACCAAACTGGGCAGCTGAGTTACCCCACCACATGCACATGCTCTGATTAAGCTGCTGCTCTTGTGGGGTTCAGTTTGGCCATGGGATTGCAAAGGGGGGATACAAGGAATTGCACAATTCTGATTCTGATGCCTATGGGAGGGCCTGCAGAGAGCTGGGAAGAGCCACTGAGATTATTGAGCAGTAAATCTAACACTTACATGTTAATCCATAGTGAGGGACTCCTTAATCTGGTTGATGGAGGTCAAATATTTCATCAATTAAGAAAAAAATACTTAAATTCATGAAAGAGAGGCCCATTGGTAGCTATTACAGACTAGAGGTTGGCTGCAGCATCTGGCTCAGAAAGTCCCCAGGCAGTAGGAGATGGGAGGGTGTCTGTACCAGGAGAGGATTCTCCTGCACTCCCTCTGATGCTTCTCCATGCCTGTCCCATCAGAAGGGCTGAACCAGAGCCACTTTGGGGTCACCTGATGTCCTGCTGAAGCGCTCTTCCTCTCCTTTAATCAATACAGATGTTTGTATTTACTCACAGATTTAAGAACATCCCTAGTGGTGGGATTTGGCTGCAGGGCACTCAGGTTTGTGTGTTCTAATGATACAAATAACCACAGCAATGGTTATCTCAATTTACTGGTAAGTGCCGTGTCAATAATGTCACAACTAAAGTATGATGGGGCTTTCATCAGCAGCAAGTGCCATCCACAGTGAAGGTTTATTTCATTGGTTATGAAGAGGCTAAACCAGGTATTGATTTCCATGCTGGATTTTCTTGTGAGTCTTTATTACAGGTGCTGCTCAGAGGCATTTTGAGGTTCCAGCAGCGTGGGTCTGACGATCTGCCTTCAAACCTGGGTCTCACAACAGAAACCTTCTGAGCAGGTTTCTGTTGTGAACATCCACAGTTGCAAAAGTGAACTTTGTTTTCAGCAGTCGTGCAGCTTGTGTTAAGTTGGTGGTTTTGTCAAATGTTCCAGGTTTCAAAGTTGCTCACACAGATTTTCACGGGAAGCAAATACAGAACTGGGGAGTTGCATTTAAGCTTAAAAATGATCCTCTGGTGGGCTCAGTCAATTCCAATTAACATCAGATGGTTTGAGCAAAAAGAGCAAAATGGGTACTGAAGAAATCCTTCCCTGTGAGGGGGGGGAGGCCCTGGCACAGGTTGCCCAGAGAAGCTGTGGCTGCCCCTGGATCCCTGGAAGTGTCCAAGGCCAGGTTGGATGGGGCTTGGAGCAACCTGGGCTAGTGGAAGGTGTCCCTGCCCATGGCCCATGGAACAGGATGAGCTTTAAGGTCCCTTCCAACCCAAATCATTCTATGATTCTGTGATTCTAAATTACTCATTAAGTTTGAATACCATGTGTTGCCAGAAACATTGTTGTTTTTAAAAACCAAACCCAAAAGCCAAACTCTGACTTGAAAGGAGCCATCTGATGGAGCATGCTGGAAGGTGTCAGCAAAAAAAAGGAGGGGAAAAAATTAGTCAGAGAATCTAATTAGCAGGAATCATACTGGTGACATGACAATAGCAAATCCATTTATTTATATTTTCAGGAATAACTGAAGACCTCACGTTCTTTGGCAGCAAGCCCCTCTAGATCCTAAGTAGAAGGCTCACACTGGCACGTGTCAGCAGATCATTTGTACTGCTTACAAACCCCATCTCTTCACTTCTCCATTGCTGTATGTGTGTAAAAAGCCATGCAGAGCTTTGAGAAATGTGGTCCTTGTACTCTGTGATCCGGTAGCACAGAGTGTCAGCTACCAGATGTAGGAAACAAATTAAGTGTGTCAGGTGCTGTGCCATTATATGGGCAGAGGGATGACCTGGAGAAATCCTTAACTATTTTTTGCTGGCTTTTAATCCATTTCAGAGCATAGGTGTGATATGATGAGACTCAAGGGGATTGCACTTTAGGATTTTGCTGGGAATAGCCGGGAGTGGATAAGGGAGTATTTGTGACGATGGATGGCTGGTACTGGTGCCTTCTGCTGGGGTTGGGCACTTGGAGTGAAAGGTGCTTGTACACCTCTTAACTTCCATTCAGCTCAGCGTGGCTCAGTCAGAAACACCAGAAATTGAGTTTTCACACGACCAGCACGAACATCAAACTGAGGTGTTGGTCACAGTCTGGGGACAGGCTGTGCCTGGCTGCCATCCCCCTGCCCACCCCATGGCTGAGTGCCCTCCCAGAAAACCAGGACCCGACAAGCTGGGCTCCCAGATTCCTTATTTATTTCTTATAACCTTGTCCCGGGGAAATTAATTCTAGTACACTGTTTATTGAAGTGAATGTTTTACTGCTGCTTGTGCTACATTTCATGGCCTTTTGTACGTATTTCTTTATTAATTATATTCATTCCATCACATTTTTAGAGTGGTTTTGTGGTTTGGGAAACTGAAAGATTGATGGATTACAAAATTGGGAAGGAATAATAGTTGCAGTCATATTTGAAACACATAAATTTTGTGAAATAATGCTGGAGTTATTTAACTACACTGAGAACTTTCACTTTGGATGTGCTGTCCGATAAGGTTTATGAAGGCCTTGGCAGGATAAATAATACATAGACTTTTCTCACTGAACCTCCTGAGAGTGGAATTGCATCTAACAAAAATATCCCCACTCCAGCTCTGTGCTACTGTCTATCTGGAAATATTTTGCCACGGAAGGAAGAACAGCTTTCTCATTTGGATGATTATCTTAATCACTTCCAGCATTTGCATCATGGGCTGCTTTTTTAAGAACCGACAACATCCCAAAATAGGTGATTGGGATAGAGTCAAGTGAAGGTTATCTTCTCCCTGCTACTAACACTGGGATGTCAGAAAGCTTTTAGGGGAAAAGCTGTGTGTAACACTGACACCTGAAGTGAAACGATGGGGCCTTATGAATATTCCCTCTCATCTTTTCCAAGCACTTGAGTGACTCTGCACGTGGGGGGTTTTCAGGGGAAAAAAAATAGATCTAGAGCTGCACAAATACTGTTGCTGGAGCAGTACATTCAGGGTCTCACTGGTATAAATCTCAACCTTTCCCAGCTAATTAGTGAAGCAGGGAGCTGCTCCTACTTGTGGCATGGAAAAGTACGGAGGTGATTGATTCCATGTGCTCCCTGGGGCTCTGCCTGTGTCCCAGGGAAGCTGTTCTGGGAGCTGCAGGTGGAACATCCCTGCATCTTCAAGGGTGATAGGGATGAAGGGGTTACAGGGGTTGGAGCCTCCAGGTCCAAGCTGACCCTGTGCAGGGATGGAGGTGGAGCAACACTTCTGGAGCACTGGTGCTCTACAAGCTGAACCCCAACCATGTGATTGCAATTGAGAAAGTGAGAGGACTTAATTAAGCTCCTATATTCTCTGTCACTGAACTTGCCTTTTCCAACCTTTATGGTCCCATGTGATATCTTTAAACAGCTAAATTTTTATTTCTTATACCAGAAAGCAATTTTTTTTCCACAGTGTTTTTCTGTTTTTCTATAGCTGTGACCGTACAGAAAGTTGTAATTTCTAATTACAAATGGCTTTTTATTTAAAAATCCTGTCACATACAAGTCCCTGAGAAATTAAACCTGGTTCTGGCTAATGAAAAACTTAGCCCAGAGATGTCCCAGTGTTAAGCTGTGGGAACCCAGTACGTTCCTGAATATTTGTGCTGTACAGGACTTTAACAGGGACCAAACCTTACATATTTGAAGAGGGAACCAAACAGCTGAGGTAGATGCCATATTTAGTAGTGTAATATAATTCCTCTTGGAAGCAGTAGACCAGTAATCTGGGAATTTTGGCTGTCATCCTGCTACTATTTATGAGCAATTTTAATGCAGTAATTACACGTAGGGAAAATTTTTCACTAGGTTGATGAGAAAAATGGAAATTTAATTTTTTTCTTGTTTGGTTGTCCAATATTTTTATTACATCCTTCTGGAAGCAAGGGGCTATAATAACAGAACCTGGAACTGCATTGCCCCTTGGAAAAACTGATATTTTGAAAGATTTGCTCAGTGTAAGTTAAAGGCAGCTCATTAAACAAACAAATGAGCTGTCCTTAGAGCAATCAGTATTTACTATTAACTGAACAGCACAGTAAATAATGAATTGCAGGTAAGGAACTACAGATAAGTATTTGCAGTGAATTCAAATTACTTGCCTTAAGCCTGAGGCAGAGAAAAGCAAATAGAAGGATAGAAATGGAGGGAGGAGGGGGAGAGCAAAAGGGAGAGGAGGGGTTGTGAATGTAACATTTGTTGCATCAATACATGTTCATTCGTTGGGTAGAAGACAGGTTTTCTTTGGCAATCTGGTGCCCTCCTCCCTGGTCCAAGGGGTGCTGCAGCCAGCTCCTTGTGAGAACAAAGGAGGAGGTGGAATTCCTGGGAAAAAGGAGAAGGGAAGGCTTTGGGCAGACCTCATAGCTTTGCAGTACCAGAAGGGGGTCACAAGAAGGTTGGAGAGGGACTTTTCCCCAGGGCATGTCGTGATGGGACAAGGGGGAATGGCTTCACACTGACAGGGGGCAGGGTTGGACTGGATATTGGGGAGATATTCTTCCCTGTGAGGATGGTGAGGGACTGGCACAGGCTGCCAGAGAGGTTGTGGATGCCCCACATCCACAAGGTGTCCAAGGCCAGGTTGGACAGGGTTTGGAGCAGCCTCATCTCGTGGAAGGGGTCCCTGCCCCTGGCAGGGGGTGGGACAAGATGAGCATTAAGGTCCCTTCCAACACAAACCATGCAGTGATTCCATGAAAAGCAGGAGGTCTGGGCCTGACCCGACACTGCCTCAGAGCAGGGCTGACGTTTTTACCAAGGTAGGATTTTTCAAGGTGCTCTCTGGCACTTACCCACCCCCAAGGACAGGGCTGTGCCTTGGCACCAGCAAGACCGAAACCTGCCCACAGCTGCCAAGTGCCTGCACAGCTCCCTCATTTACGTCTCCAAGTTACTTAAGCAACTAAATTGTTCGTTTGCTAGGAACTGGCACGAGATGAGAACTCTTGGGTTGGGGTTTAATCATTGCAGGAGGGAAAGGTTGTGCTGCCTGAAGTTTGGGCATGTGGCTGTGTTTGAAGCCGGGATGGATGGGCTGTCGGGATGGGTGGATGTCTGGATGGATGGATGTCTGGGCAGCTGATGGAGGATGTCTGATACGGCTCGTTTAGGAAGGCACTCAGGGTTGTTTGGGTGCTGGAGATGAGAGGGGAGGTTGGTGATTTAATCAGGATCTCTGCAGTTTCAGCTGAGCTGTGAGCCTGAGGCTTGGTGGGGCAGCCAAGGGCGTGACAGCCATCCTAAACACCTAAAGCCAGCCTAAACACCTAAAGCCAGCCTAAACACCTACAGCTTGGCAGCCCTGTCTATAGTCACCCTAAATAAGGTTAATAGCCTGGCACAGATCTCTGCTGGGAGGATGTGGCTCACCTGTCCATGTGCTGAGGACCAGCATTGTCCAGAACAGGGTGCAGAAGAGACTGGTTGAGTGGGGCACGTCGGGGGAGATGTGCATAGAGGGTTGGCATTCCATAATATCTGCTGTCAGCCCGGATAACACCTCTGCTACTCCATTAGGGGTAATATATATGACATAGGAACAGGAGGCTTGTCTTGCTGGATAGTTATCACTAGGCAAACACCTCCACAAAGATGGAGGTGCTTAATTCCTCTCGCACCGGGACTGCATCTTAGGGAATCCACCCCAGAATAAACCAGCCAAGCTAAAACACAGTGCAGGGGGATTTCCAAATGGCCTCTGGAAGTATCAGCTGGCTGTGCTCGAGTCCAGCAGCACCAGTCCCCCTGTGCTGGCTGCTTCCCAATGCTGGTGCTGTCAGCCCCTGCATTAGTATTCCAGCCAGGGAAGAGGAGCGAGGCGCTAGACAGGCCAACTAATTACAGCAGCCTGCAGAGGCAAGTTGTGCTGTACCACAGGATAAAGGATATCCTGCTTATTTGGAATGTTTCTACTTTGCTCTGTCACTTAATCATAAAAAAAAAGAAAAAAAAAAAGGTGCGAGCTGATGGGTTTGGGTAAGGAATAGAGTTGTGTTCCTGGTTTTTTCCTTGAATTTAATCTGAATCTACACGATGCTTTTTAACACTGATATAAAAAGAAACTTGCTGCTGCTCAGCCTGTGACCTTATCAGGCTGCACACCTCCTGGAATCCCAGCTCTCCTGCCTCTGGTTGGCATCCTGACCTGCCCGCTCGGGTCCCCAGAGCTGTCAGCAGATGGGGGAGAGGAGGATTTCACTGCCATGGATGTACCATCTGCAGGCAGCAGCACTGGTCAGATTTTTATGAGCCTAAATTGCAATTCTGTGTCCAGAGGGTTTGCTGTCAGAGCATCTGCTTTGCTGTGGCTGACACAGATCTGGAGCTGAGTGTCTGCCAGGAGCAGGTGAGGGAGGGTGGGAGCCCTGTCCTGCGGTGACAGCAGCCATCAGGTGGGGCTGCTCTGTGTCCTGGGTGTCCCCCAGGCTGTCACACAGCCCAGCTTTTAGCAGGCCAAGGGTTGGAAAGGTCCATCACTCACAAGGTAGAGCCAGGAGAACTCAAACTGCGGGAAATACTGACTGCCACAGAACAGAACCTGCTGCTGCTGCCTGATTGTGCCTGATTTGCACTCAGGCCCAGCCTGGGGGTGGCAGCAAAGCCAGAGGGTCTCTGTCCCCTCCTGTGCCCTCCTGCACCATCCCCCTCTGTGAAACCAGCACTAAGCAGATTAGTCAGGTTCTTCCATCAGCAAACACTCGCTGCCTAAGTTACTTATAAGACATCTGGTTTTTAGCCTCATTTCGAAACAAATGAGGCTTATGTGATTATGGTGTCTGTTGCCTGCCCCTCGTCGGCCAATTTCAACCTTCATCCAAGGATTTCGGTCTCAAAGTCCTTACCTTCCAGGAAGTTTTCATGAGCTGGGGGCCATGTGAACAGAAATTACCCTGGAGGAAGGGCCACAGCAGAACCTGTTGCTGAATTCCAAGAGCTGAAGCAAGAGGGAGCGTGCTGGGTAAAAGGGGGATCTCTGCTTTATGCCTTTTGTTTTGCAGAGGTCCAGCAAACCAACAGTGAGGAGAAAACCTTGTGTGTGTTGGCTGTGGCTCAGCTCTGTCCCTGCTCCAGCCGTGCTGGGCAAGGACGGGCATCCCCGGGTCCCACCTCCCGCCTGCCCCCAGTGCCAACTGCTCTCGGTGATCCCGGGATTGCTTTTCTGATCCCTGGATTAACCGGGTGGGATGTGCAAAGATCCAAGAGCTGTGTTTGAGCCAGGCTTAGTCTGGAAATGGATTGCCACGGTTGTACAGCTCTGCCTGTGAACTTGGTGGCTGGAGTCAGAGCTCCCTGTGTGCACAGGGCTGGGGGCTGGGGGGTTGGTCCTAGGCTCCAGAAGAGTAGACTTGTCTTAAAAATGGCTCTTCTGAAGCTGTCTTGACAACTGGGTTCTAAATTCTCTTGGGACTGATGTCTCTTAGCATTATGTGTTAGAGGATGCACAGGTACAAAACACACCTTAGAGTGGTTCCTAATTCACTGAGATACTGCGAATGAAGCTGCACGAAATCCTCTGTGCACCCACATCTGTAGAATCAAAGAATCACAGAATTTTGGGGGTTGGAAGGGACTTTAAAGATCATCCACTCCTGCTATGGGCAGGGACACCTTCCACTAGCCCAGGTTGCTCCAAGCCCCATCCAGCCTGGCCTTGGACACTTCCAGGGATCCAGGGGCAGCCACAGCTTCTCTGAGCAACCTGTGCCAGGGCCTCTCCACCCTCCCAGGGAGCAATTTTTTCTTACTGTCTGATCTAAAGCAGACTTTTACTTCTCTGTGAATTACACTCGAATGCTCATTAGCACTGGATATGTCTCCTTTTAGCAGCTAAAAGACATTTTTGCCTTGTAATGAAGAACCTAAGGGTGTATAATGGAATGTGTAAAACCTACCTATAGGAGTTCTGGGATTATGGAGGAAGAGCAAATGTTTCATGTTCTGGTCCTTATTAATGATCTAAATGAGATTGTGTCCTTTTTTTAAGCATAAATGAAAGATAAAAGACAGATGAGATTTATGAGCAAGGTCATTAGTGTACCAAATTTCTCTCATTAGATCTGTTACATTACTTTCTAACTTACACAACTCTCATTAGAAAAATTTATGAACTGGAATGATTACAAATATGCTGCGTTTTAAACCATCCCTACTTTTAATTGCAAAACCAAAAGAAAGAAAACAAAAAACCAAACATTATACTTCTGTTCTTTAATAGAGTTGTACTTTCGTGTATGTATTTTTTTGTTAGCGATGTAATAGGGGTTATTTCTCAAACCAGAGGATGGAGGTGGAGGAGAGGAAGTTGGACCACTTAGTGCAATTTGCAGTTTAGCTGAAGCATTTATTTAATTTATAATTTTGTTAGACCCAAGTTCATTTTGCAGGGTAATATTGTTGTTTCTTCTCCTCACTAGACTTCCACTTTCACATCCCCACGTCTGATTTGAAGTGACTGGGAGAGGAAGCACAAGGTATCTCTCATTCTGCTTGGACTCCTTGTTTACAGAAGAGTGATGGAGATGCTATTAAGCACAAAAGGCATCACCATATCCCTGTTTTTCTTTGTACTGAGTTTGGCAGCAGCTATTGAAATACCATTATCAGGTGAGTTGTAGTTATTTGCGGTACACTTTGCTGGTTTGTCTGGTATCCCTTTTTTTTTTTTTCCTTTTAAACTTCCCCTGAAGAAAAAATATTAAATCCTCCTTTCCAGTTGTTCCATTTTAAATCTAATCCTGCCACAGCCTGGCCTTTGGGAAATTCAGGTGTGACACAAAGTAAGCTACTCTGCTTTTGCCTGTTTAAATGTAGCAGTGAACTTGTCTAATAACACATTCCTGGCGTTTGCCATCCAACGCATAGCTTAGCTCCGAGGGTTTGGGTTTGTCCTTCACATAAATTCCTCATTTTGGCTCTGAATCTCCCCCAAGCCTGTTTGATGTACATATATCCTCGCTTTGTTGTCTTGTAACCTGTCATTCTGGGCTGGAAAAGGAGCAGGTGTGTGGCTCAGGGTGGATGTTGATCCCCAGGAAGGAATTTTGTACACCTTGTACCCCCCCGGGGAGCACCTCCTGTGTCCCTCTCTGGCTGTGGTGCATTTAAACTGCCTGTTTTACACGGCCCATGAGCTTCCAGGACACGTGTAAAATATGAGATGGGGCTCATAGGGAACGATCCAAGCAAAGCCAGCAGATCCCACTGCCTGGAGCACAGCCCAGACCCCTGAGCTTTGCATTTTCCAAACACAAATGGACCAGGAGGGTTGCAAACTACACTAGGGTGTTGGTTTGTGTTGTCT
>VXAY01004762.1:1136571-1166140 GCA_013399855.1 Oxyruncus cristatus
GGGGGGGGGAAGGGAGGAGGGGAGGGTGTTAAACAGCCTTAACAGAGCAAAACTCAACAATACTGGGGTTTATGAATTGTGGGGGGAAAATACACAAACAAACCTAAGGGAAAAGCTGTGCAGGCTCTTTGCAGGGTTTTGAGGGACGTGGCCTCAGAGTAGGACATGAGCCAGTTTCGGGGCATCCTGTGGAGCTGCCGTGAGCTGTCAGCACTCTGGAGCTGCCAACAGCCCTGGCTGCAAAGGGGAAGGCAACCAAGCAGGGTTGTAGGGGATTTTTTTAAAGCTGTACAAATGTGCATTGGAAAGCAGAGGGTTCTTTTCAGGAAGTTTCTGCAGCAGCTCCTTGAGTTTCAATAAAACAGAAGTGGATCTGTGACTGTGAAGTGCAGGACAAACTCCCTGGGCACCCACTGCTTTTACTTGAGGGAGCCACATAACCCTTAATTTGCTCAAATGAAGCATTTTATATTTTAATAAAAAGAGTTATTTCTGATCAGTGAAGCTGGTGGTCTTAGAAGTATTCAGCTTTGAGACCCACATGACGTGACAAGACACTACATTTTGCTCCAGCTTTGAGCTTCCTGGAGTCCAAACAGCAACTGGAGAGCATGTTAATTCTCATCCTGGCTGTTTACAACAATGTGATGATCCCATTATCCCCAGCCCTGCTGCAGGGAGCGTTCTCCCTCGTGTGGCTCTGTTACACAGGCATTTGCAACACTTTAATTCCCTCAGAAAAGAAAAAAAAAATGTTAGTGCAACATCCTTGCGTGACCGTGTGAGTGGTAACTCTGCACCCTGGAGGGGTATTAACTCATCCTTGCAGTCCATGGATTTCCCGGCAATTTTATCCAGGATGGAGATACATGTTTGCTGCTTCACGTGTGTGAATCTGTGTCGGGATTAAAAACCAGTTATTGCCTTCCCCTATGAATAAATTTCCCAGCCCACAGCCCCGTGCTTTGGCCGCAGCTTTAGCACAGTCCCAGCTCTGCTGTGCCCCGGGCAGGCTGGCCAGGGGCGTGTGAGCAGGTGATGTCCAAGGGCTGGGCACAGTCTGTGCTGCCAAGGCTTTCTTTGGCCGCTGGGGCAGTGCCAGTGACCAGTTTGGGGAAGCAGAGAGTGTTGCCCATACCAGGAGGATGACAACCATCTTTTTGTTCAGGCGAGGCTCCCTTTTGGCAGGAGTGGGGCGATCCTGACATTGTCCCGTTCAGAGGAAGGGCCTGAGGGAGTTCCCTTTTGCTTGGCTGGTGATTTAACCCGATACCTCTCTGTGCTCAGTTCCACAGCTTCCAAGCATCACCGAGCAGTCCCACACCCAGGTCGCCTACCCCTTTGATGAGGACTTTACAATCAAATGCGAAGCCAGAGGAAACCCTCAGCCCACGTGAGTAGTGCCGGGAGAAGCAGCAGAAACTGGGTTTGCTTTTAACCCTTGCCAAACGTTGCTCTGGCTGTGGGTGGCTGGTGCACGTTAACCTGCTCATCATCGTGGTTGAGGTTTGGGTTTCCACTTGGGCCATTCAGTTTTCGTTGCTGCATCACTCTGTGAATAGGTATCAACATGTTTTTTCCTGCTGGGAGATGTTCCATTTCTCTGGCACGTGCCAAGTTCGCCCCATGGTTTGAATAAACCTTGTCTGGGCTGTGCTGCAAAAGATAGGAGGTGTGTAATAACAACCAAGGGAGCCCAGCTGCTCTTCTGCCTTTTCCACAGCCACCCGAAAAATACCAAACACATTAAGTCATGTATTCAGACATCACATTTGCATTTTATCAGATAACTTGTCTGTACCTGACATCATCAGGGCCATGGTGGGTGATGTTACAAATGGACACATAAGGAGTCATTCAAATAAATATCCAAAGATAAGCTTTATGTACTTTACAGCAGTGTAGAAAACAGAAAGATTTTTAAAGAAAATGTGATTAACAAGAATGTAATAACAGAGTAAAAGCTCCTCCTGAGGCTTTCCACACTGAATGGGCTAAATTAATAGCTGGTTTGCATGTCATTTTTATTCTTTAATCCTTCCCTTCTCCCTTCTCTGCAACACGATTTAAACTTTAAAAGGTTTTTTTTTTACTTTATATCGAGATTACTTGATCACTTTTAATTGAGCTCTGAATGGGGATTTGTAGCATGATAACAAATTCCCTTTGTTTCACAGATTGTCAGTGCATCAATGAGAAGTTTTCTGTTCTATTTCAATGATCTGATAGTGCCTGTTAGGTGATAGGAACCCACATTCCCTCCATGCTGTAGCAAGGCAGTTTTGCCAAAACTAGTGAAGTGACAAAACATACAGTTTTGTTGACATTAATTTATTCTCATGAAACAATACTCTTAAAAAAAAAAGGTACATCTCCCACTAAATGCATGTTACTCTGTAATTTCCAACTGTCGGGTTTTGAATCAGTGTAGCCAAATTTCAGTCTGTCTGAGAATTCCAGATACAGGACCTGTAACAAAGCACTCATCAAAATCATGCCCCAGTAGCATTAAAACTACAGTGGAATCATCTCAGTTTCTTCTGGGTCCAGCCATGGGAGATGGTGAGAAAAGCTCCTGCCAGTCCAAAACACCAACTCCTCTGCAGACACAGCCCTTTGCAAAGCTCCAGTTCCTTTCAGTGGGTGGCTCTTGCTTTCACAGATGGTCTCTCTCGTTTGCTGTCCTTGCCTTAAGCTCCGTGTTCCTATTTCATGTCACAGTGAGTTATCCAAAAGCAAAGTGTCCAAGAGGAGAGATGTGCCCAAGAGCCAACACAAGTCAGAGTAGCACAGTGGTCATTTTGCCGTTCAACTCTCTCCTCTTACATCCTTTTGTTTCAATAAAACACTGTTGGGCCCACATTTACCCCTGGTTTAGTCCCATAGTGCTGTTCCAGGACCTGCCCTTCATAACACTTGTATTATTTTTCAGCTTTAACTGGACTAAGGATGGCAAACCATTTGATTTGTTATCTGACTCGAGGATAGTTACATCCAACAACTCTGGAACTTTTGTGATTCAAAACCGAGGAATCATCAACAATTTCCAAGGGAAATATCGTTGCTTTGCTTCCAATGTGCTGGGAACTGCCATGTCAGAAGAAATTGAGCTTATTGTTCCAAGTAAGGGTTTTACTTTGCTTTTGGGTTGAAATTATTATTATTATTACTATTGTTGTTGTTGTTGTTGTTGTTGTTATTGTTATTATTAAGATGAGAACTGTGTTTCCTGAAATGAAATGAGAAAGAACTAGTTATTAAGGTGGTGTATGGTGAAACATGAACTGTTGGTTATTCAGTGAATATTCAGAAGAAAAGTTCTTGTTTGCTCCCTGGACTGATTTAATTTAGTTCCTGGTTTTGAGGACAAAATCAAATCTGGATGCAGGATTTCAGACCAGACCCCTGGACTATCAACTCCCAAGTGCAGCTACTGACACTCCTTCCCAACTGCACACAAATGAAACTGGGTAGATTATGTATAAGTTTTCCCAGATACGGTATTTTGGAGAACATTTATTGTTTACTTTTGCTTTTTAAGCATTCTCTGCCCCACTTTGCCTCTAGAGGGTGGGTCAGTGAGTAAATTAGTATCAACTTTTTGGTAGCCATCTCAGGAGAGCTGAAAGCTCAACAACAGAAAATAACTGTTTGCTTTGAGTTGGCTTTTTAAACGCCTTTGTAAAGCACTTGCTTTGCCTTTGCCATAAAACCCATAAGAATTCTTTTCTGATTTGTGTTTGTTTAGAGCTGCTGCTTGTTCTTGTGATGCTTCCACTTCTAATACTTTCCTCTTTCTCTAAAGAAGAAAGCATAAATATTGATGAGAGTTGCAGGCTGGTAAATTCTCTAACTAATCTGGGCAGAGACAATTTGTGAGCTGACGCCAGCACATCATGAAAATATAGGAATTAAAATATTTGGAGAGATAAAGCAAATAGCAGAAAACATGACAGAGTAGCTATCTAAGGGCAGTACGGTTATTGAAAGGCATTAGCTGTTCATGAAAGATAAAAATAATGGGATGGCTCATCTAATAGTGTTAGAATTACATAAAAAATTTAAAATGTAGTGGGCAATAAAGGATTAGGAAGTTGTTGTCAGAGAAAACAAAATTGGTTTGAGTCAGATCACCTTGGTGAAATGTTGTAAAAGGAACTTTGTGAGTTTGGGGAAACTCCGGAGTTAAATTTGGCTTGATCCCTCTAATATAGGATAACTTTATTTGATAAAGAATGAGAAATTATGTGATGCTTTTGCTTTCCAAACATTTATTGAGGTTTACTGAGCTAATGGTGTAAGTTGGCTCCACAGGTAGGACAGTGAAGCTGCTGCCACTGGAGTTTCAGGCAGGAACAGGAGGGTGATGCAGTTCCTCAGCTTTAGACGGGACATAGTTGCTCACTTTGCAGCCTGGCCAGGGCAGTGGGGTTCGTGTGACTTCTTGAAGGTAAAATGTCTCAAAGTCATTGCACTTCAGAGGAGCTGAAGACTTCACTTTCACGTTTCAACGAAGGGATGTCACCTCCAGCAGCAGAATATTCCAATATTCCATTGCTACTGAACTAAAAAAGATGCTTAAAATGGAAAACAATGATGTCTGTATTTGGGATTATTGAATTTTTACTCAGAGCAGATATTTTTTGCTTTTAATGAAAAATTGGCTATAGTAGCTTGAGTAGATATTAAATATACTGCGAGCAGTTAGCAACAAATTCATTGAGAGGTTACAAACATGGTTGTTATCAAGTGCAAGAGGAATTTGAGAGCTAATGTATGCAAAGTCCTAAACCTAGGAAATAAATATATGGTGCAGATAATCTATTAGAGGGATTTACCCAACTCATACATCTCTTAAAGCCCATTTGCTGTTATTAGTACTCTTCTGCCATCAATTCTTTCATTTAATGGTGCAATGTAGATGCTGCAAATAAAATCAGGATTCAGAGAGGAATAGAAGGCACATTTGGTTTTCTAAAGTGCTGGATGGTCCACAACCGTGGCCAAGTGAAAGAGCTGCTGGTGCACAGATCCGCTGTAAATCAGCGACCACTGACAGAGGAGCTGGGGATAAATCACCCCTATTCACCCCCAGGTTTTGAAGCAGAGACTGGTACATGTGAGATCACTCCATGCATTCATGGAATGATGCAGAGGTGGCAGAGCTTTGCCAGCTGCATTCAGGTCAAATGGAAAGCTACTTGGCAAGTCACTGTGCCAACGAAGGCAAGAAAGCCCCAGCGAGTCAGAGAGGGCCAGTTTCTTTCATAAATTACATTTACACTGCAGCAGCAGAATACTGGGTCTGTGAGGTGGCTGCTGAAAAGGAGAACAAAAGACTGTTTACTCACAGTAGTCATTCCAGGAAAGCAATAGAAATGTCGGCAGAAGTGATCATTAAATCTCACCTACATAATGAAAATACCCCACCTCCCCTATATAGGCTGACATTAAGGAGAGGGGGAAGAATGGGCTCTGAGGATCTGATCTGTGTGCAGCACTAACAAAGGCCAGATTGTTACAAGATACATGCAGCAGGGAAATGAATTTAAATGGTGAGAACACAGACTTCAGCTCCCCTCCTCCTGGATTTCGGGAATCTGTTGCTTGAATTAGTGAGCAGGCCCCATGCCAGAGGAAGGAGAAGAAGTACAGTTTAAACTTCTTTAATTAACTGTGGTGTAAAAGACTCTTCATGGTAGATTGCCTTAAGATTTATGCTCAGTATTTCTAAAGCTGCTGCTCCAAAAGCCCAGAGATCTGGGGATGGAAATACAGGCTGAACATAAAACTGTCCAGTGTCAGGCTGTGCTCTGCCAGTGATGTGAGTTCTAGAATTTCCAAACAAAGCCAAACCGGTGTTAATATTCAGAAACCCAGATGTGAGTATTATGAAATCAGTAGAAGATGCTGAGCTGATACTGAATTAGGAGGTCTCAGTGACCCACTTTGTGTTTGGCGTGGTCTTTATGGAAAATAAAACAAAAGAGAGGATTTGACAGAGACTTTGCAGGTGATGGGGATAAAATTGAACCCTCTTATGTCCCAAACCCGTGTCCTGTACCTATGAGAACTTTACTGGCCATCTGAATTGTTGGGATCACTCTGTTGCCAGCAACCAGCATTTTGGACAGGGCAATAGAGAGATTTATACAGGAAAAAGAAATCACTGATTCCACCCCACATCTCTGGGGGAGAGTTGACTGACTGCCACAGTCTTCTTGGCAGCCAGACTTTGGTAACTTTTTCAATTTAATGCAACAATTAAAAAATCCATAAATAAGCAGGATTGTATCTCATAAACAGTTCAAAGGCTGTGATGAAACTTGCAGATTTAACTACCGCTCATGTGGCTCAGAATGTCAATTGAAGTGCAGAGATGAGCACTGGAAGCTTCCCAAGGTGCATTCAGTGCACTTGTGTTTGAGGACTGAAAGTCATGTTTGAGGACTGAAAGTCATGTTTGAGATTCTTTGCTTTATTGGGCTGTTTACTGCACAAGTTACAGATCTACCTGAAAAATCCCAATTAAATACTAATTAAAGTGTCCAAGGAGCTGGAAATTGCCAGGATATCAAAATTTCTTGACTGTTTCTGCTTCCTCTCACTTTTACACCCTTTGAGGATTATTTTGCAAGGAAGAATACAGGAATATCCATGATGGGTCAGGCTAAGCATCCCTCTATGCCAGGACAAATTTCCAGCAGCATCCACAGGGAAGGTTATAAAAATAGACCCGGTGGATAATGATGTTTTTCTACAATAGCTTCACAATGTATTTGTTTGTTGTTGATTTAACATTAAGAATTGACTCCCATTTTGTATCAGATACAAATAGAAAGAAGGCACAGGGGGCACAAGGACAAGTTACCTGGAGAAATGCTTTTCCTTGAAGTTGTCAGCACTTTACTGAGAAACATGTAAAAAAACAGATTGAATGGGAGGTGCTCTCATATAAAGTGGAATAAGTTGCCATAATTGGTAGAGTTATAGCATGAAGTCCCTGTAGTCAGCAGCAGGACAAAAGCCAAGCTGTGGGACACGGTGTTCCAAAAGGTACTTGAGTAAATCAGCAGTTCTGGGGACTGGAGAACCCAGCTCTGGTTGCTGTATTTCTGAATTTATGCGGCTCAACTCAAATGTGGGTTTTATATTGTACTGTATTGGTGTCCCTCCTGTTTGTTTTCGGTTGATATACTGAGTTTTCTGAACAGGTAAGAGGGAGGCACACAGGCTCCTCTCTGAATTTTCTCCCAGCCACCCTGATTTGCCCGTGGTGCTTCAGCCTCCTCTCATTAAACTTTGAGTCACCCCAGGGATTAAGCAGAGCCTGGCTCCTCACACAGATGACTCTGGACACTGATAATCTTCCATTTCCATGGTTCACACACTGTCAGAGCACTTTCAGTCTGGTTTTTGAGTGCTGTGCAGCAGTCACGGTACTGCCTCGCCAGGAATAAATACTTGGGCAGCAAAGCCTTTCCCAGGGAAAAAAGATATTCGGGCAGTGAAGCTTTTCCCAGGTATTTTAAGAGTTTTAGATGTCATGGAGAGCTGTTGGGAGATGTCTGCATATCAGGTGTGCAGGTTTCCATCCTCCCCGTGGCTGTTTCACTGGAGCCCCGTGGCCGTGCATGGTGGGAGTCCTGCTGGCACCTCGAGACTCTCAGAGTCGTTAAATCACCTTGTCCTCTCACCCCTGTGCCGTGGATTTGTGGGAAGCAGCACGGGGAGCTGTGCTGGATGCCCTGTCCCCTCCCATCCCATCTGTGTGTGGGGAATCGCGTGAAACACTGACGTGACAGTTTTAAAGGTGTCACTGCAAAGACATCAAGTGGCTGGGGATGCTCCGGTGTCCACGTGCTGCGTGGATGACTCTGTGCAGTATCAAACACTTTTCATGGCACAGTTCATCTTGTGTGATACGTTCAAGCTTGATTCAGCTGCGACAGTTCCTGTCATCAGCCACGAATCAGTAGTGATTGATTCTGGAATATCTCCTAATTGGAACACAGGAACACTGCAAAAAAAATCCAAAATATTGCCTACATGTATGTACTGGAGGCTGATGTTCAAAAGCCAAAATCCAATGTGACAGTAGCTTTTCATTTTTAATAAATCAGAATTCAGAGCAGGTGTTTTTCTAGTGTTTGAGACCACAAAAAAATGCACTTGTCAGAATGTTTGGCTCAGGAATTTATCATGAAATTGAGTTTTCCTCTTTTAAAAAGCTTCAAGGATTCAAAACACTTCAAGTTATGCATTATGAGGAGGAAAATCAGAGTTTTTCAACATTTTTCGTGGTGAAATAAGCAAAAAAAAACCCAGCAGGGGTGAGCCCAAAAGCCTCAGTCACCTGTGGTGCAAGTGCTTGTTTGAGGTCGAGGACATTTGGGGTCAAATTGCTGCTTCCCCCAGTGAAGTCCAGATGCCAAATGTGGGCCACACGTTGGAGATGAATGTCTGTGCTTCCAGCTAATGACACTGAGACTATGACTTTTCACTCTCTCCTGGTGGGACTCTATATTTTCGTGTAATTCTGTAATTACTGGCTGCAGAAATTCACTGAGAAGACCAGTGGTTATGGCACCCAACTGGGAGATTGGAGACCTAGATTTAGTTGTGCTAAATGAGGCAAAAAATGAGTTTGAACAAGTTTCCAATGTCCTACATGAATGATCCCACTATTAGTCTATTTACTGGTCTCTGGTTTAGTCAGAAATCCCTTATCCTTCACCTGATCCAGCTTACTTGAAGTTTTGTTGCGAGTGATGTTTCTTGGGAATAAACAAGCTTTAGATCAAAAAATTGGCTTTTTCCTACTGGAAAACATTCACCTCTGCAGTCAGCAGGTGTATTTTCCAGGGCTTGAAGAATGTAGGTTGCTGAATGTACTGGTTATGAATACATAGTTCTTTTTTACCTGGAATTTCACCTACAGGGTGGGGGATGCTCATTAGCTCCATTTTGCCTCTCCTAAGAATCCACAACCTACTAATAATCCTCCTGGAGATAAAATCTCTGCTCAATCTGCATTCAGGCAATCAGCACTGTAGTGATTGCCTCTTTTTATGTTTACTAACCCTGAAATGTATAAAGTGTCCTCGGAGTCCTGTCCCTGCGTTTCCCACCCTCCTCCTTAGCTTTGCCCCCTGCAATGTGATGCTGCAGGTTCCCTGCAGAGCTGCTGGACCACTGTGGTTTCAGGCTGTGTAGTCACTGTCAGAGCTCCCTGTCATGACTCGAACACCAGGATGGTGATATTTGCTGTGCCAGTCTGACTGCACAGCCAGGACATTTTCATTGCTTTGCTGTTTAATTGCTGTTCCTTTTGCTGGTTGAGGCAGTTTGCTTGAACTGAAACTTTTTGCCAGTTTGAACTTGCCTGAAATGAAGGCAGGAGACAATGTCAGCCCTGAAACTGTCTTAGCTAAACTTCTTCAAGGAGTGGTTCCATTTTGCAGGCTGGTTTCTTGGTCATGATCCCCGAGCCGCAGCCTCCCGGGGCTTGGTCTGGGGTGGGCTCTGCTCCCCCTCTTCTCAGATGCCCTCGGGTTGAATTTTGGGCTGCTGAGGTTGCCCAGGTTGGCCAAGCATGTTTCAGGCTTTGCACAATCTGCTGGTGTTGGTGCTGGTGCTCTGGGTGATTAAACATCGACTATTTCACCTGTAATTTCAGCCCAAACAGTGCAGCCCTTGTGCTCCCCTGTGCAATCTTTGTGCAAAGCCTGTCCCTGCATCCTGAGCTTGCTGAGCAAGTCTCCAGGGCTGAGGCTCCACACCTGGGGGGATGAGGAGGGAACACAGGTTTTACAGCAGCTTTCTGCTCCATCTGATTCTGGAGATGGATAAGAACTGGGACACCTCCAGGCACGAGGTGGAACAGCTGCCCGATGTCTGTCCTCACCTGCAGGGACTTGCAGTGGCTTCTTGGGAACCACTTTTTAGCCAACACTTGCCAGAACATTCTGGACTCCCAGGCTGGTTTCCCACCTCCTGGGAGCAATTGGGGACCCTCCAATGCACAGCCCTCTGTGCCAGGCTTGGCCTTGGGCTGTGGTTCTCTGGGGCTTTGAGTTGTCCCTTCCAGACAGTGCAAACAAAGGAGCTACAGAAAGAGTTTGCAAATAAATGTGTTAAAATAAAGCCTAAGCGAAGCACAGGGACGTCACAAACAAGTGTTAAACATCCCCATTGAGTGCCTGGCTTTCAGCACCATGGTCTGTGCACTTTGTGAATGAAGGGATTCCTACTCAGACTACCCCTGAATGCAGGGATTCCCTTCTCTGAGTAAAATGTGCTGTTATTCTGCACCACTTCATAAATAAGAATACTATCTAAAGGCAGGAATCCAAAGGATGTTGTTAAGGTAAATGTTTCATTAAAAACTACATTAAGGGGGAAGCAAAAAGCAAAATTTCAAAAGGTACCAATAAAAGAGGAACGTTTCTTCTTTGTGCAGGTGTACCAAAGTTCCCCAAAGAGAAAATCGAGCCCCTGGATGTGGAGCATGGGGATTCTGTGATTTTGCACTGTAACCCCCCAAAAGGCATCCCACCTTTGCATATCTATTGGATGAATATTGGTAAGTAAACAATTTTGGCACAATTCATGCAAGGAGACTCAAAACATTTGTCTTCCAGAGCAGTTTCATTGCAGATTCATGATTGAGGGGAATGAGAACTGTGCAAGTGCTTGGGAGAAATATCTGGATACTGAAAAATGAAGAGCAGAAACCTGTTTTTACAGGACACAAATTGTGGAGTGGATTGACACAACAAGTTATCAAATATGAGCTGTCAGAAAGCTCATATTTCACTTAATGACTACCAGTAATGAGGATTCCTGTGTTTCTGGAGAGAGGATATCCTGTGTCAATATTCATCAACTAATGGTTGATTTATGAAACTAAGAAAAAAAAAAATCCTTTATGTTTGTGTAATTAGTTCCTTGTGGGTTTCTGTGCTGTTATTCTGCAGCATTTGTGCTCTGCAGGAATTTCTGGCTCTTGGGAACCAAAGTAAGTCGTGTTGTCTCCATGACATGAAGGGTTTGTTCAGGATGCTGCCCAAGTACCTGCAGAGACAGGGTGCCAGGTGAAAGCTCTGATCCTTTAAGGCAGCCCCTCTAC
Source organism: Oxyruncus cristatus (assembly GCA_013399855.1). Taxonomy (NCBI): domain Eukaryota; kingdom Metazoa; phylum Chordata; class Aves; order Passeriformes; family Cotingidae; genus Oxyruncus; species Oxyruncus cristatus. The sequence continues at coordinate 1,147,703 of VXAY01004762.1, forward strand.
TCCTGCCATGCCTGTTTAGCACAGACCTGCATTCAGCTGGGTCAGCAACAAGGCAGAGCAGCAACCCGAGCTCATACGAACACCCCCTGCTCTAACTTGTAGTTACAGAGCAGCAAAATGCTTGGAAGGCTGGCTGGGGAGACATCTGTCAGTGGTGACCTCCATATCCCCATTCCAGACCTTTTTGTTGGGTAGAGATGCTGAACATTTACTTTTACCTGAGCAGGAACTTTGCCCTGTGTGTTTTGTATTACTGGTTATTTTCCATCTATGTTATAAATAGGTATAGACTGTTACATAAAAATATTTATTATACACTGTACATTGAATATTGATGAATAACCCATTGTTTATGCTGTGTTTTCTGTCTCTTTTGCATCAGAGTTCTGTTTTGTGGCTGTATCTGGAAGGAAGCACATGAGAGGGGAGCATTAGTGAAGCAGCTCGGTGTCGTTACCATCTCACAATTATTTTTTCTTGTAGATTTGCAGCACATTCCACAAGATGAAAGGGTCTCCATGAGCCTTAAGGGAGATCTGTACTTCGCCAACGTGGAGGAGAACGACAGTAGAAGTGATTATTGTTGCTTTGCAGCATTTCCAAGGCTCAGGACGATTGTGCAGAAAATGCCAATGACGCTGAAGGTTTCCCGTTGTAAGTCTGGGCATGAGCAGTTCCCTGTTTTCTGGTGCTTTTTGAACTCCCCAGGCATCAGTGCATGCACATGTGTGCCCTGTGTCCCCGAAGAGATGCTCTCTCAAGAAGGGGCAAGTAACTGAGCTTATTTCCTGCATTATTAACCTTATTCTCAGGGCTAAACTCAACTGAGAAAAGCTTTTCGCAGCTGTCGGACCCCAAAAGTGCCCCGTTCTTCCTCCTGTTCTCCCCACAGGGAAAGCCAATGATCTATTAGGGAAATCTGCTTCTCTTGCAGTCCTGCAGGTCTCTGGCAGATAGGGCTTCACTGGGTTTTGAGGACTTTATGTGGCCACCTCCTCTCTAGTTTTGTCCAGCTGCATCCACGTGGTTGGGAAGGATGGTGCTTTCCAGGCTGCCTCCAATATCAGTTGTCACACACGAGGCATTTTCCATTTTCTTAATGAAATGTTGTGTAGGAAACATCAAATTTTCATTTATTTATTTTTTTTTAATTCATTTTTACATCTCTGTTTTCCTGTAGTCTCCAAGGGTTTCATACAAAAGGTGGTTTCAGGTACTGCCCTGCCTCTGAGTCTCACTGGGTGTGCAGGGATTGCTGTCCCTTAGAATCTCCAAGTTGTTTAGGTTGCAAAAGTCCTCGGAGATCAGAGTCCAACTGTTCTCCCAGCACTGCCAAGCCCAGAACTAACCCAGGTCCCCAAGTGCCACATCTACATGGCTTTAAAATCCCTGCAGGGATGGGGACTCCACCACTGCCCTGGGCAGCTGTGCCAGGGCTGCAAAAGCCTTTCAGTGAAGAAATGTTCCCTGATATCCAACCTAAACCTCCCTTGGTGCGGCTTGAGGCTGTTTTCTCTTGTCCTGTCCCCTGTTCCCTGTGAGAGGACCAACACCCCCCCGACTCCCCCTCCTGTCTGGGAGTTGCAGAGCCAGAAGGTCCCCCCTGAGCCTCCTTTGCTCCAGGCTGAGCCCCCCCAGCTCCCTCAGCTGCTCCTGCTGCTCCAGCCCCTTCCCAGCTCCGCCAAACCTGCCCATTTTTGGGGTGCACACAACCTGCTGTGGTGCCAAACCCCTGATCCCAGCCCTGACCATATGGGCTGTACGTCTGCAGTGTTAGAACCAGACGAAAAGAATACAAATACCCAAGGGGAAAAAACACAAAAACCAAAACAAAACAAAAAAACCCAAAAACCCCCCAAACAAACAAACAAAAAACCACAAAAAAAACCCCCAAAATCACCCTTTAGGGCACAGTCCCAGCTGGGTTAAATCAGCAAAACCCAACAGTGGAACTAAGGCACCTTAAACCAGCTGGAGGCCCATCCTGCTCTGCCTGAACCTCTCCTGGCTGTAAGAATTTGTGCTATCACTTGTACCACTCACTGAGCTTCCTCTGCCCTTAATATCAGTTTTCTGTTTCACTAATACTTCTGACCTTTGGGGCTTATGCGGCCAGAAAGCCAAGGAGATTTATTTCTTTCTCTTCATGAATGAAAACTTCATATTTAATATGTGATTTTTGAGTGTTTTCTTGTTGGGATAAAAAGATAAAGGATTAATAGTGGCTTTGTGTGTCTTAATGCTTGGCTTAAAGTGTATCTTGGGATAATAATTGTGAGAAAAACATCCAGAGGAAATGTTGCTCTCTGTGGGTTTTCAAGTGGGTCCAGTCCCCCTCATGTGCACACACAGATCAGAGAAAAATTAGATGGGCTTTGGCTGTGGGGCCACTGGTGGCCCTGGAAGTGACCCAAAAACCCACTTCAGTGTGTCCACCTGGTCACCAAAGCCACAAGACTTGGTCCAGGAAAAAAAAAGTGAAACATAAATTAAAGGGTTTTGTAAACTCAGCTCGATATTGCCCACCCCACTCTGTGCCAAGTCCCTGCTGAGGGACCGCATTAAAAAAAAATACATATAAAAAAATTTAAGCAATGAGAAACAAGAAAATAAATAAATTTTATTCCGTTTCTTTTTAGTGGGTACTTAGAACTAAGGGATGTTTTTTATTACCCTAGATAGCAAGGCTGAAAAGCTGATTGCATCACCCATGGAGTATTTTGACATCACCCATGAAGTATTTTGCAGAATAACACATACATTTGAACAATTTTCATTGTATTTTCAAAAATTTGTTGTTCATCTCTTGCTTTCCTTTATATTTTTCTTTCTTTCTTTCTTTCTTTCATGGCAGAAATTGAGGGGGGTTGGGGAGGGGCATGATTTTGTTTTGGTTGATTTGTTGTTTTCTTTTGATTCTATCTCAACCCTGCATGTTTGTGTTTGGTTGTCACTTTTATTTATTTCAGTAAAGCATGCTAATGACTCAGGCTCACCTAACGCTGCTGTTACTAAGGGTGAGTTGAATGCATCTGTTCTTTAGCCTTTAAACTGAGAATCCACCAGCTGAGATGAAATGGGAGCTGGTAAAAAAAAAAAAAAAAAGAAAGAAAATATCACAAAAGCCGTTTGATTGTGATGGGTTGGATTTAAGTGCTCTGTGGAGGACAATTTGCTCATCTTGTAATTTCTGACAGAAATCTGCGGGGTTTTTTTCAGTTGAGAAGGAGCGTTCACACTCCAGAACATGATGTAAGGAGGGTGACATCCTGGGTTTCTTCAGTTATCAGCTCAGAGCAGGAGCCAGAGCTGGATGCTCCAAATCTTTTTCCGGCAGTTAAGAGGACTCTGGGGTTAGGGAGCCACGGTTTGACACCGTGAATTCGTGTCCAAAGGGTCACCCTGGGGCTGCATTATTTCAGGGTGAGCTCAAGCTGTGGATTTTAGAGAGTTTTGGGTGCTCTGAGTTAATTGTCCCCACGGACATCCCCATTCTCCTTGTACATGAGAGGTGGTTCTCTCTGTCTATACCTTGACCTGTGTGTTACTCCCCACAGGTAAGGACCACAACAAAGCACTTCTCATCCTGAGGATTCCCAACTTCCACTGCTTTTCGTGCCCCTCTCTGTGAAAAAATAATCTGGAAATATCCTGCTGAGCTTTATGCAGGCAGTGGGGATAAGCCAGAAGGCAGCTAGTGGCTATTCCTGCAATTCTCCACCCAGTTAATTTTGTTTAAAATGTATAAAAATGAGAGTCTTTGGTTTTGTTTGTAGCTCTTGGCTCTGATTTCTTTGGCTGAATTGCTTTTGAGAGTCTCTGTTTTTTGAAATGCCCGATTTGAACCTCCCGAAGGATCTTGTTTTGCTGGACAAGGTTTTTTGGGATGGATAATTTGGAGCACTCATCAGTCCTCCAGCCTTTGCCCATGGAGGCTGAGCCCTGTGAGCAGAGTAAGCAGGTCGTGTGAGGTGTGACAGACACTCTAACCCAGTTTTTCCCTCGGAGGGATATCTGAACTCCTGCTGGGAAGGGGCACTGCCTGCCTTTGGAAGCAGGAGGTGGAGGCAGATGGGAAATGTGTGAGCATATCCAGAGGCACCAAAGGGTTCTGCTGCAGCTCGGAGCACTTGTGACACAGATCTGTAGAGATACAAAGCAAGGGGAGGAAGAAATGAAAAATCAGAAAATGGTTCGGGGAGATACATGTGATCTTTTACCAAATCATCCATAACTGACTATTTTTGAAGAACTAGGACCATTGGGGGACTTACTCATTACTGTGCTAATTGTTATGAGAGTGATAACTGGGCAGGCATTGAGCTCTCTCTGTGTTTCATCATGAAACCCTTGTTTGGCAGCCTGGAACAAATGGGCCGTTGAAATCAAATACAAGTCAATCTTGTTTTATTATTTTAACAGTCTTCCCTACAAATTGTATCTCCATTACTGTAGATTTAATAACTGTAGCAAGAAGGGCGATTCTGTGGGACGTGCAAGTCAGGAGAGATGGGGTTCCATCTGAGGTTTAAAAGATAACAGAGTCAATGCAGAAGAAAGGTGTTAAGAAAGATGATGTGGACCAGAAGCTCAGCAACTGAGAGCACCAGTGTACCCAGACTGGACGAGGTGAATGATAGGAAGGGCCAGTGCTTGGAAAACAGCACATAAAACTGCAGGAAAAGGGGTTTCACCAGTACTGCTGCCTGTTGATATCACTGCACTTGTCTTCTGACTCCTATCAGGAGAAAGAACTGTCCTGAATTAGCCTCAAACTGTATAAATAAAAAAGAAAACATTCAAATCGATGCCTGAAACCTTCTGACAGCAGTGATGTTTGCGGCATTATTGAAGGCTCTAAGATTTCCTGTCTAACTTCTCTTTTATTTTATCTTTCAGCAAATTTTATCAAGGAAAGAAAACCCAAACTGCTGATCCCTCCTGAATCTGCTGGCAGTAGCTCATCAGTCACTGTCATCAAGGGAGGTGTCCTGCTCCTCGAATGCATTGCTGAAGGGCTGTGAGTAATGCACAATGCTGCACAACTTAATCACCTCTTGCGATAGAAATGAGCAGAGAAAAAGCTCTATTACAAATTATGCAACAGTCTGAAATTGAATTTCTATGCAGAGTTGTTTGTGAAGTTTGTGTGCTCCTTGTAAAGCAGCACAGAGCTCATGTAACACTGGTTATTGCTGTAGCTTGTAAACAATTAAAATCAGATCATGGTAAGTATTGATTTTTTTTTTACTGTTATATTAAAAAAGACCCCTATTATTGAACTTTTTTCAGCAGTACTACTTTTGAGATGTTGAGAAACTAAATAACATCAGCATCAGCTTCTGTTTTGTGGCTCGCAGCCTGTGATGTTTCTTTGCTGTTTTTGTCAATTCAGTTTTTTCCACGTGCAAGATCTCATGTTTTTAAAAGCAAAGTGATGTGATACAAGACATCCTTTAAGGAACGGATGTGCAACTGAGTGAAACCAGTGGTCCATCTGGCCCAGTTGCAGCAGGAGATGCTGGTTCAGGTGGACACGTGAACCTCCCTGCTCGCTGTGGTCCATTCCCCAGCATCCAGACTTCCCAGACAAAGGATGTTCTTTCCAGGATGCTCTCAGAGATGACAGTATGTCAAGGAACAAAGTCCCTGACTATGCAAAAATGTAGTGAACCTGAATCAGCTTTGTTGGTTTGATCCTGCTAAAACCAACAGTAATGGCCAAACCTCAAACTTAGTCCCAGCCCCATGTTTTCTTGGGCCCACTCCTGTGTGTGCTGTGGTGCTTTGTGCTGCACAGAAATCTCCAACTTGTTGTTGCTGTCAGCATTTATCTTAGAAAGCTACTCAAAGGTTAGTTGTGGATCCAGGTGTACAAAGCATGGAGGAATATCTGGAGATGTTCACTGTAAAAATATATCACAGAATCCCAGAGTGGTTTGGGTTGGAAGGGACCTTAAAGCTCATCTCATTTCACCCCCTGCCGTGGGCAGGGACACCTTCCACCAGCCCAGGTTGCTCCAAGCCCCGTCCAACCTGGCCTTGGACACTTCCCCTTGGATGGGGCAGCCACAGGTTCTCTGGGCAACCTGTGCCAGGGCCTCCCCACCCTCACAGGGAAGAACTTCTTCCTAAAATCCAACCTAAACCTACTCTCACTCAGTTTGAAGCCATTCCCCCTTGTTCTGTGGCTCCAGGCTCTTGTAAATAGTCTCTCTTGTAAATAGTCTCTCTTCCTCTCTCTTTTAGGTTCCCTTAAGGTACTGGAAGGGTTAATATAGGGAAGGGTTAAAATAGATGGTACGTCATGGGAAATCAGGACAATTTTGTTGCTTATTGTAAATAACACAGGATAAAATGAGGGTAAGCAAAGAAAGGGAATAGCTAAATGAATGTTGAGTGCCATCCTCACAACTCAGCTGTGAGTCCCTCTCTCAGAGCTGTTCCTGCTGCACTAACTCACACAGACAGAAACCCCAGTCCCGTTTTCCAATATTCCCCCCTGCCTGTCCATGCAATAGTCGAGTTGCCACCAGAGAAACAGGTAAAGTGAAAATCTCTGCACCCACCAGACCCACAGTGAGAGCAAAGTCCCTGCTGGTTGGTTTGTGACAGAGCTTTGTGTCGAACAGGGCCTTAAATCGCCCTCTCCTCGTGCTGTACGACAGAGGCAGAGTCTGCTTAGCATGGAGATAACTCACATTAAAGGCTCTGCAATTATATCCCCTCTCTAAAATTCCAAAGTCAGGGTATTTATCTGCCTGAACAAACATGTTTAGGGTATTTTGATTTTCCATGAGGGCTTGAAAGGGCATTGCTCATTTAGGCTGGCAGGGTTCTGCCTCTGCAGTTGGTTGGCATTCCAGGAGGAAGGTGAATTACCTGTCTCTCTTGGATTCACTCCAGGTATCTGCAGCAAGTTTTGGTTCCCTGTTGCAACACTTCCTTGTCTAATTCACTTCCCATCAAGCTAATTCACCGATCCACAAACCTCCCCTAGTCCACAGCTCTGAGTTTACAGGGTTTTCAAAGTATTGAATAGGCGAAACACCTTGAAAATACTTAAATATGAATTTCAGGTGCAGGAATTAATATCATATACAAAAAGAGAAAGCCAGAAAAGCTTGTTGATTTGGGAAAAGGTAAAAAAAATATATACTATTTTCACTCAAAAATTTCCAGGAAACTCTTTTAAAAATTATTTTTCAAACAAAAAGGTGGGTGGGGTTTCAAGTAGTCACTTCTGAAAGAATACTAAGCACTTCTTTGCACTTTCATTGGAATCCTTCAAAAAATGCACTATCCAGAACAAAAAAAGAAAGCTATTTTCATTTGCTAAAATTTCCCTTTTCAGCACAAAAATGATCAGCTTTGCCTATGTCTCTGCCAATCCATCCCACCAAATGTCCCCAAACCATGGAAGCGGATAGACCGAGCCAGATTCCCAGTAACTAAGATCAGGGGCATCCAACTGCAAAATAAGGAATTAAGTACATTACCAATCTGTCATTTTTTGAAGACTTATACTCCGAGTGATGGCAGTGTCAGGAGGGCACTGCCTCGGTGCAGCACCGAGGAGACACAAAGCCTGGCTTTGGGACAAGAGCGGGACAAGGCCTCTTGCAGGAAATAATGGGGTATTTGCATTCAGTGCTCCTGGAAATCCATAATTCCTGGGTACGTGGGGCTTTGTGCAGCTCGTGCCAGGGCATTCAGCCACAGGAACAGATGGGCTCGAGAGTAAGCGGATACGACACTGTGTCCGTGTGTCGTGTGCGGCGTCGGGAATGCGGAGCCCAGCTGGGAATGTGCAGACACCGGCCTGGCCCCAATCCCTGTGCTGCTGCTTTCTGAGGGTGCAAAGAGCGTTTCAGCCACCTCCAGTGGCTGGCCAACAGGCAGGCAGTGAGTGAAGTCACTCTAATGAAGTCTTCACCTCCTTGTCTGTCCTCAGGTGTCCTTTTGGAGCGGGATGGGATGATCTCCGGCCCCTCTCCCGCAGTCTGTGCCAACACACACCCAAGGAATGCATCCTCGTGGTTCGCCCTGCTGAAGAGCCTGCTCACAGGGGTTCTCCGAACTGAGAAGCAGCACAGATTAGTTTTAGTCTATAACATAACCCTTAGTTAGCCCCGGAGTTTTAAAAAGGCTCAAAATCCTCTGACAAACCGTAGTGTGAACTCCAGCAGTGCTGTAATATGAAGCAGCTTAGTATGCAACTAGAAATCTTCTTTTTTTGTTTTTCTTAGCCCAACTCCTCATCTAAGCTGGATCAAAGTCACTGGAAACATGCCCAAGGACGAACCAGAAACAGAGAATTTTGGGAAGATCCTGAAGATAGACCAAGTGACAGCAGCTGATGAAGGGACGTACCAGTGCACGGCGAGCAACCCCATGGGGAGGGCGAGGCACGAGTTCCACGTCCACGTGGAAGGTGCTGAGTACACCTTACTAACCTTGCTGATTTTGAACAGAGAGGTGGTGAAAGGGAAGGGAATATTAGTAATAATAACCTTTTATATATAATTTTATATTTATACAATAATAGTGACCTTTGCTAACGTAACTCGATGTAACGTGGGAATTGCACAACACTGTAGCAAAAATGGTTTAGCTACCCAAGGACCCATCTCTTAAATTTGGGAAGGTTGCAGAAAGCAGCACCTCTTAAAAAAAAAAAAAGAGAGAAAGAAAAAAAATATAAATAATGCATCTTTTTTCCTGAACCATGAAGGCCTTACAAAGTGATGAACAGGAGCACAAATACATGAGCAGAGTTAATAGTCTAAAGATGGGAGTTAGTCAAGCAGAGGTATTGATGAAATGTCTTGTATTAATCTGAGTGTCAGACAAAAAGATCTAATTATTCCACTTGCCCTTAAAGACTGTGAAAATGTCTGTACTGGGCTGGGTGAGAGGGACTTTTGGCTCAGTTCTCTTCCTTTGGCTTCCACCAAAAGTGAGTTCCTAGGGAGGGTTGTAAAAATACAGCGAGCAGACATGGTACCATCTCTCTCCTCCCCTCTTTCCCGTGCTCCCTTGCTTGTAGAGGGACAACCTGATCTAAGAGTGGTTTCTATAATCCTTGAAAATATCATAAAAATTTGTGAAACAAAGTAAAAAAAACCAAACTACTAATTGTTAACAGGATCACAGAATGATTTAGGTTGGAAAAGATCTCTGAATCCAACCTGTGAACAATCCACCACCTGCTCAACAACTTAAAAAAATTGAGATATGATCCTTTTTGTCATCCCACTGAGTATCTAAGGCCTGCTCCCACCCCACCTGCAAGCTTGGAGGGATGACCAATATTAGCAGCATTCATGAATAGTTTCAGGGTTCCACTTGTGCTCATCATACCCTTGTGTGGGGGGTGGTGAATCCCTGTGCATGATCACACACAGGTCTGGTGGCTGATCCAGGTGAGTGTTGGCTGCTTGTGCTCGTGCCAAACAGAGAACCCCACTGTGTCTGTGCAAGGTTTGGCCATCATTTATTTATGGTGCTCAAGAAGGTGGCAGATTAACAAAGCCAGCCAAGATACCTTCACCCCAGGCGTCTTGCAGAGTGCAGGTAAAGGTGTGTGGCTCCATCCCTCTTCCTCCTCCTCCCCAAGCTCTGAAGGTGTGAGCCCTTCATACAAGGCAGGGGTTGATGCTCTTTCCCAGGAGCCAAGCAGAGCTCTGGTGAGACTTAGAAAAGACAAGCAGAACCTGCAGAACCCTCCCTGCCACTGCAGCTCTCTGCCCAGAAATAGCTACAGAATGAGAACCCTGAAGCCCAGCTGAAAAACTCCCTGAAAACGTTCTACTGATGAGAAACGTCCCATCCTCTGCTCTGCAGAGTCAAAAAATAAAACAAATCACAGGCAGGATTATCTGTCAGAGTCTGCCAACAGCTTCGTTTTCATCTGGGCTTCTTCTCACTCCCTGGTCACAAGGAGTCCTGGTGGGAGGAAAGACACTTTCAACCCCTGCTCTGTATTTACTCGTCAGCTGAGGAAAAGCCTTTTCTCCCAGTGTGTGACAAATCATCCCCCTTCACTTGACACAACCTTGTGCCTCACAGTCCTCTTTCCCTCTCTGGAAGTGTGGCAGAGGGGGATTCCAGGGCATGGCAAGTTTTCAGCTGCGGTGGAGGGGAAGTGCTGACTCCCAGAAATCATTCCAGATGGTTTGGAGCATCTCTGCTGTAGCTGAATATTTTAACAATCTGGCGATGATTTTCTCGGCTGTAAAAATCGATTCCTTCAAAGAAATTGCAGGAGCTGCAAAAACTAAAATACCAGAGATTATTAATTTAGCAGTTTAGGATTTTGACCTCCATTTCCCCCGGCCTGTAGAGGAAGGGAAACTTTCTAGCAAGTCTTTATTAACAAACAAGTACTTTAAAAAGTAAAAGAAAGAAATAATCCCACTCCAGCCATTGCTGTTAAATTCATTTTCCATGTGTGTAACTAATGATGACTCCTGTCACCTGCAGGAATTCTTCCTATTAGGAGTCACCTCACATCCAAGGTATCAAGGTAAAAATGAGCCCAAACACTGTTGTCTTCTACAATTTCTAACCAGCAAATGTCACTGTCATCAATCAGAGATGGACACGTTCATCATTCTTGCAGGAGCCCCTGTGAGCACACTCAAGGGCAGATCCTGAGCTCTGGAACTGAGCATTAATTTCAGTTGGCTTCAGGGAGGTTGTGCTGACTTAGGGCTTCCTCATATCTGACAGGCTCCTCTCATAGGGAAAAGAAAATTAAACATGGAAGAAAAATTATCTGTTATTAACCACCAACCATCCTCAGTCTAGTGCTGGTGTGTAAATCGGTGTTTACTGCCATGTTTTTTAGTCTTCTTTCTGGTATTTGAGGACCTCAAACCAGTACCCATCCTTCTAAATAACAATTTTAATGATATTTGCATGCAGCCCACTTACTAATCCTACTGAGTCTGAGGGCAAAGATTCAGATAGTTATTACCAAGCATATGAAAATATTCAGCAAGTAAATTGCCTGACTGTTTGAGCATTTTAATCTCTCTTTGCAAGGGAAGATGTAACCTGGAACATCAGAGCAGGCACAAAACCCCCACTGTTGTTATTAGAATGAGAGGCAATTATTTAAAAAAAAAAAACAAAACAGCAAAGCAAGCCCACAAATTGTTTTGACTTCAAATGTTTATTTGGTTATTGTTTATAGTCCACCAAACCCAACAGCAAATGTACATACAGCCTCAAAATCTTGCAGTATCGTAATGCCTGATCTAATGTTACCTTGATCTTGATGGAGGCTCCCAGATGGAGTTTAATAGAAATAATTATTACAATATAATGATTATTTTAGTAATTATACAATAGCTAAGGGCCTTTGCAGTTATGTCCTGCAATGCTTTTAGTGCTCAACCTGGGAGAAAGAAAACAGATGAAACCAATGTGAGGCAGAACCAGGGATGGGTGTTTTAACTGGGTTCAAATTGCATTTCTGTGTTTCGCTGGAAAACTGCTCCAGCAGGATGCAGAGCCCAAGGTGGCTCCTGCAGCTGCAGGTGCTGCTGATGCCCCCAAAGTGTGATGGATACCCAGCCTTTGGGAAGGTGTGAGGAGAATTTGAAAGGATCTTGGCAACTTGGGAAAGCGGTCTGGAGTAAAAAGGATGGGCTTCAGCGAGCACAAGTGCAAAGCAACTCTCCCCAGGCAGCACTGATTGGCTTCATCAGCACAGGATGGGAAATGTCTGGTTAGGCTGGTTGGGGGAGTTGCTGGATGGAGAGCTGAACATGGCTGGGAAATATTGGTCTGGCAGAAAAGGCAAAAATCATCCTGGAAAGTCTGAAGAAAACTGCTATAAGAAGGCTACTGAGAATTGATAAGGCCTCACCTAATGTGAGGAGTTGTATATCCCGAACTTCATCAAGGCTGGGGTTAACTGAGGCAGTTCAGGAGAAGGCAGCAAGGGTGGTCGCAGAACCTGAAATCACGGCATTTGAGAAAAAAACCAGGTATGCTAAATTTGTTAAAAAATAAATGTGGGGAGTGCATAAGAGCATTCAGACGAATGGAAGTTTCTTCACAAAGTTTCCTGGGGATGATGTAAGATACAATATGTTAAACTGCAGCAAGGCAGATGTTGGTTAGATGCTGCAAATTTGTTCTGGTCCTGGAGAAAAGCACAGTGCTGCCACAGCATGGGAGCCTGAGGGGAAGGAGTGGATCCATTTTGGGTGTTCCAGGTGTAGATGATCCTGCTCTGTTGCAGTAGGATGGACTAAATGCCCATTTTAGATCCCTTTCATTTTTGAACCTCTCAGTATTTTCCAGAAAGACATAAATCTCTAAATCAGGAGGCTCACTTTGATAACTCTTACCAAGAAGATGTAGGAAATATTTGCCACTCCCTGTTGCTCACACAGATTAACTCTTTGACTCTTCAACCACTGGATTTTGTAGTTGCTAAAAATAGGTGTCTGCTTTGTCATTCTGATGCTTTGTACACTTATAAGTAGTACAGCATATCTGCCACATGGAAAAGAGGTTCTTCTGTGAAATTCCATTTCATACTTGGCAAAAATCTCATTGCTTCTGACTTCACAGCTGCTTCACTTCCTTGGGGCACCCACAGCAATTCCCATGCTAAGGAAGGAAAGAGTGGCATTATGTGCGTGCACAGATGGAAATAGGAAGGGATCCATCAGGTGGTTTATATTCAGGCTGTGCTCGGTGTCCCCTCCTCCAAAACAAGGAAATATCCTGACTCAAGTACTGAGTTTGTGGCAGATTTAGAGGAAAAATTCCAAACCGACAATTTAATCAGGACTGCTACAAACCTTTTCACCTCCATGCCTTTAACCTGTCTTTTCCTGAGGAAACCATGATGTATATGAGGGAGAGAAGGAAAAAGATCTGCAGGACCAAAATGTTCCATTGTTTGCAGAGTGTTTTCCTGGAGTCAAATACCGGGAAGCAAAACAAATGTGGTCATGTCACTCTGGGCAGGCAACCATCAGTGTGTGAGGAAGGTAAGAAAAGCTGTCCTGTGTGAAGGAAATGGGAAGATCTTATCATTTTAGATAAGCTTCAGTATCTTGGATTTTACTTCAGTCTTTATACGTTGATGAACAATGTCTCTTCATGTGGAAATGCTGGACTGGGTGTGGAAGTGTATCATCACACTTCAGAGGTGTTTTTTTTAGTATCTGTGTGAATAGGAGCAGTGATGCTTTGTTTTAGCATGCCAAACTGGTAACATCTGGAGTTGTATTACCAGGCAACAGCTCTGTTCACCTTCGAAGTGTTTTATGGGCATTAACTAATGGATCCAAGTGTTTCCCATGCATTAGCTCACCTGTTTCAAATAGGGAAAGAGGCCCAGTGATCTGCCAAGCATTTGCAGAAGAGGTACTGTCAAATCTGTTATTAAAATCTGGACGTTTCTTGCTTTTCAGGGGGAGATAATGATGAATTCAAGGTTGTGTTTTGGACTGAGGCTGCCCACTGAAGTGTAGGCAGGTTCAGGGACCTGCATTCAGTCAGTAGGGAACTAAGCATTTATCAGATAAAGGCTCTTTTTCTCCCTCTCAGTTCCCTTCCCTCCCTTATGGATGTGTTTTTCCAATGAGGTTTGCGTACCTGAGGCTCATGGGCTGCTCTGCAGGGCAGAGGGTTTCCTCAGAGCTCCCCCAGTTTGCCTGGCAGTGCTGGGAAAGGAGAGCGCCGGGAATGCAGCAGCACACGGCTGCTCCTCTACCACCACCCTGTGGACAACAGTTCTGCACCCAAACCTTCTCTCATCCCCAGAATGAGAGAATGTTTCATCACTCCTAAATGTGCTTCGGGTCAGCCTCTGCTCCCAATACAGGATGGAAAAACAGAATATTGAAATGACAGTGCATTTCCTCAGCACAGGTGGAGGAGCTGAATCCTGCCGTGGAGCTCCTTCCACTCCCGGGCAAGGCAGTGGGAGCCTCTTTCTCATGCCTAGAGAGGGGGATCTGAGCTGGATGGGTCTTTGCATCTTGTTTGCGTTGCTGAAATAGTCCCACTGCATTTCCCACAGTCTCACGGCTGAGGGTCCCTGTGGAAATGCTGACCCGTTCAGATTTCCCTGCTTCCCCAGCCTCTCTCCTCCCATTTGCATTTGTTTTCCACTTGGATAAACGCTGTCCATTTCTGCGCTCTCCCTGACACTCACGAAGTCTGAAGGACAGAACTGATGTGTGCTGAGGCTAATTTTACCTTTCCCGACATCGGTTTGCAAGGAATCCAATTCAGCTGCGGGACGGGCTGCGAAGTGTTGGCAGCGTTTGCCATCTCCTGGAGGACCGCGGCAATGGCAGAGTCAGACACCTGGGGCTGTGACACTCATCCCTGCTCTGTCCCCTCTTTCCAGAGCCTCCCCAGTGGCTGAAGAAGCCCGAAGGTGGTGTCTACAGCGTGGGAACGAACCTCGTGCTGCTGTGTGAGGCGATTGGCAACCCAGAGCCGAGCATCCAGTGGAAACTCAACGGGATGCCCATCGATAGTACGTGCCAGGTCCAATGCCCTCCCTCGGGTGCTGGCTGGGGGGGATGTGTGACACCCGCCTAGAGGGAACCCACAAATCCTAACACACTGGATGATGTCTGATTTGAATCTGTTTCGATATTAATCACTATTTATTTACTTAAGAAGCAAATATTTAAATGTGATGTTGAAGAGAATGCAGCACGTGAGGCGCTGCCTCTGCCTCACCCAGTAATCTTGTGGGGATCTGGGACAGCTTATGTTCATTGAGGACGACTCCTCTTTCTTTGTGCTTCAGAATGAGCCCAAGTGGCTGTGGAGCACGGGCTCTGCCCCCTGGGATAGCAGCATTGTTAGTCCTGGGGTAGCAGTATTATATTACTACCATTTTAAAAGGTCTGATTGGGGATTTTACTGCAAATTGGTGCTCTGGAGCACTTTCTTCAGGACTGCTGGCCAAGGCAGTGCTCTGCAACTCGCCCTCTGGCTGTCAGACAAGGTCCTGGTTTGATCCCCTCATTTCACAGAACATTCTGAGTTGGAAGGGACCCACGAGGATCATCAAGTCCAAGTGAAGGGCCCGTAACAGGGATCAAACGCACAGCCTTGGTGTTGGTAGCACTCTGCTCTAACCAACCGAGCTCATCTCAGGCTTATCCTGGAGATGTGCTGTGCCTTTGCCTTTCAAGCAGTGAGGAGAGACTGTGAACTCCACAGTCGTGGTGTTTTCTCCAGCTGCTGACATAATTTGTTTTTTTCCAGGCAGGACCTTCAGAGGGAGGATCTCTACCCGGGAGATCAGCCTGACCAACCTGCAGCTGCAGGACAGTGCCGTGTTCCAGTGTGAAGCCACCAACAAGCACGGCACCATCCTGGCCAGTGCCAACGTGAACGTCCTCAGTGAGTGCCCCTTTCCTCTTCATGGCAAGAGATCTGACGACTCCAGTGTCCCATTCTCATGCCTGAATCCTCAGGACAGCTTGGAGCTTGTAACCATGTCATAGTTCCTTGCACTGCCCCCAGATTTTAAGGATTACTTTATCCGAGTTAATGCAACAAGTCCTACGATGGGCAATGTTACAGAGGCACTCATGAGCTTTGATATACTCTTTATTTTAAAAACATTCTTGGGCTCAAAAATTTTAGAATTCAAGCCACTGGGGGCTGAATTGTGACCACAGTTCCATTTTTTAATTATTAAGTGCAGTGTTAATCTTTAATTTCAGTTGTGATTTCCAGCCTGTTCTTTGAAGAAAGGGGGTGACGGGAATTTATTTAATAAAAAACATCCCTAAAGGAAGCAGAACTGGGTCTGTTTTGTCTCAAGGTGACATTTCAGATGTTTCTGACACGTCCTGAAGTCAAGTGGAAGCTTTTTAGAGCTCAGTTGCTCAGTGCAACTGGTTCCAAAAGGCAAGAAAATTCCCATGAAGTGCCTCAGCCTTTGACCTTTGCTGGGAAAGTGGATGATGCACAGACAATATCCATATTCCCAGTTGTGAAATCCAGTGCTTCTCACCTTACATTCTCTTCTGCAGATATTGCTCCCTTAATCCTGACCTCAGATGGGGAAAACTATGCTGCAGTGGTGGGTTACAGTGCTTTCCTGCACTGTGACATTTTTGCCTCACCTGAAGCAGATGTCAGATGGTAAGATACTGGGAAGGGATATTTTCACATGAAACAAGTTCCTACAGGCTCTCCAAAGACTGAAAAATCTTAATTATTATTTCTATGGTGTTAAGATTAGAAATTTGTAACAAAATTGTATACAAATATAAGTTTTCTGTGTTCAAATACACTTTTAAGAACCCTGAGGAACTGGTTTATAAAAAGGGTTAATGGAAGTCCTCAATACCTGTGTGAGACAAGAGCTGGGATATTTGTTAAGCCAAATCCTGCTACTAATCCTTAGATTAATGTTGGCAACATTTTAAGTTTGGACACATTATTGAGGTGGAAACACAGTGACTTACAGAACATATTTACCTGGACATGGTTCCATAGGGTTGGAAATCACAGGATTGTCATAGCAGATGGCAGCTATAGATTAAAGACAGAGTGGTTTAAAGACCTTTTTAGATGCTCTCAGTGTGTTTTTGGTTTGCAGGACACTTGTCATAGAATCAAAGAATAGTTTGGGTTGGGAGGGACCTTAAAGATCATCTCGTTCCACCCCCTGCCATGGGCAGGGACACCTTCCACTAGCCCAGGTTGCTCCAAGCCCCGTCCAACCTGGCCTTGGACACTTCCAGGGATGGGGCAGCCACAGCTTCTCTGGGCACCCTGTGCCAGGGCCTCCCCACCCTCACAGCCAAGAATTTCTTCCTAATATCTAATCTAGACCCTAAGCATGGGTCAGAGACAGAGCTGAGACCCAAAATTCCCATGTCCCCTGCAATAACTCCACGAAATAACAGTTCCTGCAGCCCTGGAAATAAACCACTCCTATCATTACAATCTTTAGGACCAAGGATGACAGCATAGAGCCCCTCTCAACGTTCCGCTATGAGTTAAATAAGAATGGAACCCTGGAGATCAGAGACACAAAGAAGGAAGACTCAGGATCTTATGTTTGCTGGGCTGCAAATTCTGTTGGAAAAAGAGCAATCACTGCTAATTTGGATATAAGAGGTAAGGGCTCACTTGTGAGCAGGAAAACCTTTCGCAGCCGCTAAGGTTTTACATTTACAAACGTTCAGTGAATAAATAGCTGGTAAATGTTCAGTCCAGGACACAGATTTATTCTGTGAATCTAGAAATTCTCTGGGTACTGTGACCTGGAATTGCCACAGGTCTCATATACATGTAGCCTTTAATATTGTCCCCACATTTCTGATGGATTTCTCCATGCTCATCCATGATGTCCAGTTTCTTCTTGGCACTTGGGGAAGATGCATAAGCCGCCAAAAATTTTCAGTTTACATCCCATGACCATTAACTTCATTGTCTTGAAAGGATTTTCCCTCCTTTTTGCCATTGGTCCTGTTACAGAGCAGGTTCTTGGCTGACCCTTGGGAGCCCAGAACCCTCCCTGTGCTCCTGGCTTGGTGGGGTCCTTGCTGAGCCAGACAGGGCTCCTGCTTGTCCCACAGCCTTGGAATTCCTCCTTCCCTAAAGCCACTTCCCATTTGTTGGTCAGAAGGAACATCCCAAACTGAATTTAATTCCACTGTGGACACCAAGCCCATTGCAGCAGGATGAGCTGTGGGTGCTGTTGGTTTAAGGACTCTCCACTGGGCTTTTGCCTGTTTGTTGATAAGTATTTGTAAATTAAGCAGAAAAAAAAAAAAACACTGAAATGTGTTTGCATATGAATTTTAGATCCATTCCTTGTGCTCCAGTTCTGTTTTAAGGGATTTATATGGTAGGTTGGCAGCAAACAGCTTCTGTTCAGCACACAGTGGGTTTTACACAAATTTACTTAGGATTTAGGTCTTGCCAATGAAAAAAAAAAACAAACCCTTAAATACTCAATTAGCAAGATCCTCTGAAGGAGGGTTTGCTGTGACAAACTTGGGGGAAAAAGCCCACTCTCTTTGTGCTCTGTTTCCACCCACTCCCTTTGCTTTGTAAATTTTACAGTGCTAATAAACGTGAAAACGTGCAATGAAATTCTCCCAGAGCAACGTTTCTCTGCAAATATAAATTCTGCTAAGTGCCTTCTCCGTACTTATTCATCTGTTTCTGCATTTGGATTACAGTCAATTAAAAGAACAAACTTGATTGCAATAATTTTTTCTCACTTGACTTTAATAAGCTTGTAATTTTTTTTGGATCATTGCCAAAGCTTATTTCAAATGGCAATTAGACATAAAAATCATATTCAAGCCTTTTTTATTTTATTTTTTTTATCATCCATTTCATGACAGCCTGCTAACAAGGATTTTCACCTGTGACTTTTTATTTTGGGGATTTTTTTTTTTTTTTTTTTCCTGG
>VXAY01004762.1:1166597-1223247 GCA_013399855.1 Oxyruncus cristatus
TGTTGCTCCTAAGGTTGATTTTTATATATGAAGTGCGTGGTGCAAATTTGATGTAATAGTCCCTCTCTCTGCTAATCAAAGTGTTTTTCTGTGATCAATCAGATGCTACGAAACTTGTTGTTACTCCCAAGAACCCCAGAGTGTTGAAATCACATTCAATTTTATTGAAATGTCAGGCTGAGTATGATTCCCACTTGAAACACAGTTTTAAATTATCCTGGAGGAAAGATGGAGATGAGCTGCCAGTCAACAGCACGGAAGGTGGCAGGTAAGTGGTGGGGGGGAACAAGGATTTTCTGATCTCAGCTGGATAATGTGATGTGGGGCTGCAACACGAGATTCATTAAACCATGAGCCTTAATAGCTTGAAATGCAAATTTAAGGCTGCAAGAATTCCTCATGTGGCGTGTGAATAGATCTGCGTTTTATACATATATACATACAAATGCTACTGTGGGAGTCACCAGGGATGGTAAATGATTTGGGGGTTTATTAACTCTTTCATCATCACAGCAGAATATAATGTTATACTTCATATCTCTATATCTATATGTATGTATATATAGAAAATATATATCTATATCTACCTATATCTATATATCGATATAGATAGATCTATTTATATCTATCTATCTATCAAATATAATGTATATATAATATAAATGTTGGTTCAACCCAAAAAGCCTCAGGGGCAGTTGTTTCCCCACTTCATTGGAACTATTATTTTCCAGTGTTTTACACCTGTTTGACCAAAGCAAAGTCCCTGGAATGCTGAAGTGAATGGAAAACAGATTTCTGGGCTTCTGCCTAAAATCCTACTTATTAAAAGCAACGGGTTTGTCCTACATATAAGTTTAGGACTTGCAAGTCCAGGCTGAGTTTTGTTCTATTTTTTGTGTTTCCATTGTCTTCAAGGGGAGGGAGCTCAGCCTTATTCCATAGGAGGAGTCCCACAGTGGTTAATCAGGTGTCTTTATTACTTACCAGAGAAGAGAGATGGTTTCCTGAACACTGCAGTGCTGGAGAGGCTGAAGATCCTGCTGAGCCCATGTAGGGTGGGGAGGGAGTGCCAGGCAATCCCATGTCTGCCATGGAGCCCACTTGCCTGGGATAATGCCAACTTCCCCTGGGCATTGGACATTACACAAGTGGGTTGGGAATGCCCAGTTTTACTCAACCCTCTCAAAAATTCCGACATAAAGCCCACATATTTGCCTCAATAATGACGTGCCAAAATCCTATGATTCAGACACTCATCCTGTGCATATCAATGGGGTTCTTTTCAGACTGGGATTGACACATCAACTTCCAGCCATGGAGGCTAAACCACTACAAAATACAAATAATAGTCCCCAGCACAGTGTATAATACAACTACAATTATGTTTAAATTAATAGTCCTGGTGTGCAATTATTGTCATTCAGCATGTCCCGTTACCAAGTTTCTTTAGGAACAATTTTTCAGTGAACAGTGGTGTCTGTCTGTCATATTTATCTTATGGATTATTTTCATCCTTTGTTGATTTTTGGCCCCTTAGGATGATTCTGGACAGGGATACGCTGTTCATCTCCAGTGTGCTGCTGGAGGATCAAGGAGTTTACACTTGTGTGGGCAGCACTTCCCTGGACTCTGCCACGGCCAAGTCACAGCTGATTGTTCTCGGTAAGGGCTGGTTTTCCTGGTGCTCAAACAGCTCCAAATGCCATTGCAGCACTTCTGCTTCTTTCCTTCACTTGTCCAGTTCAGTTAGAGAGCCTCAATAACCCAATTTCACAGCCTCTCACGCCTTAACCCCAACTGTGCTCTCCCTCTGTCTCCAGGAACGCTGATGCTGACACAAACATTATTTATATTTCACCTTTGTTATAGTAAGATGAGGCAGTGTTTTTTTCCCAGTTCGGGAGTCCCCCACGGTGGCAGGTGGAAGGTGTAACAGCATATTAAAAATGGCTCTGTTGCTGCTCTGCAGTCCTTGCTCAGTCCTTCATCTCATTTTATGGGAAATTTGCACAAGAATCGAACTGTTTTTTGAAGAAGAAGGACATAAGGCCAGCATTTAGTTGTCCAGCTCCTCTGAAGTTCAGTGGAGGTTAAGCACCTAAAAGGATTAATTATCTCTGTGAATCTGAACGTAAATGATTGTCCAGTGGCAAAGAGCAAATCCACAGCAGAGAAAAGCCTTGACCCACTGGGTCAGAAGCTTGACCTCGTGTGAGCCTCCTTCCAACCTGCCTCCCTTCCTGAATTAAGGGGGTGGACTTGTGGAGTGATGTGTGTCCCACTGCACATGTGCCCAAGGGCATCACCCAACAGCTACAATTTTGTGGACAGTTTTGCGTCATTTCAATCACATTAATTTTTGCTCCATTTTACATTTTTACTCATTTCTGGCAGTGACTGCAACAAGAAATAAGTCAATCTGACCTTCAGGATGTTTTTGCACTTTGAAGGCGTGATATTTTTCAGTAAATAGTAAATTAACAAGATGCTGTGCACATTATTTATGGTACTGGGTTCTTCAGTGCTGTATAATTCAAAATGTTTGTAGGCTATTTGTTACATTGCTTATGAAAATTTCATAAAGCACTTTATTCATCCACCTTTTTAAAAAGCTGGTTTGCAGAAGAAGAAAAACAGTTTTGTGCACTTTTCTCCTGTTTTTTGTATATGAGAAAGGTCTTGGTGGATTAACAATATCTGTTACTTTTCAAATGAAAAAATCAGGTTTCTTTTGCAATGAAAGACTTCTGAGGGGACTAAAGAACTAAATGTGGCACAGACATCAGAATATGGGCAACTAAGAGCAAAAAGAAATATTCAGTTAGAATATTTCTAAATATTGTTGTATATTTAATGAACAGGTAGAGAGAAGGCTGAGTATCTTTAGGATGCACCATCAGCATCTTTACATTAATATACTAAATTTTAAATGGATATGCTCCAAGAGTAGAACAGCAAAATTCCTGGAGATTAAACTGTACTTTCCTGATTTTTCCCAGGTATTACAGAAATAGGGGAAAGAAACGCAAAGAAAAGTAAAACCAAAAAAAAACCCCAAATATAAAAGTTCTTAAAATATAAAGTTCTTAACTTTTTGATGTACCCTGAGATAAACAAAGAATCACAGAGTTGTTTAGATTGGGAAAGACCTGTAAGAGCATTGAGTCCAGGTGTTAACCATGTCCACAAGTGCCACATCCACACATCTTTTGAAGACCACCAGACGTGGTGACTCCATCCCTTTTCGAAACAAGAAAACACAATATTGTTGTTTAAAAAAAATTCAGTACAAACACAGTGAATTTCTTTCACAATGACAGAGACAGTCTGTGGTTGAAGGAACTGGTTTTGCTGTAAGAAATAACATTGTCAGCCAAACATTTAGTTGGGAATTGGGGTGGAGGCAGGTCAAAGACCTGAAGTTGGGCAATCACATTTCCTTGGTCAACACATTTTTTGGGTGTTGAAACACCAGCCCAGTTTAAGGGGGGAGTGCATGTGTGACTTTGGGAGGGTGAGGGGTCGCCACCAGCCCCCAGCAGGGAGAAATTACTCTCTTACATCACAGTCCAGTTACCAAACTAATCCAATCCAATCAGACTGTCAATGCAAGCCACGGGGAAGACAAACATCTGTCAGTGTGAAACTGCTGGATTTGGAAGTGGACATTGAACAACAAGAATTTTGGCAAAAGGAGGTGGTGGAGATGTGTGTTCCCCTTGCTGTATCCAAGGTCCGTGAGGCAGAGCAGCATCTTTTGGTCATGCTGGCAACTGTGTCCCTAAAAAGGGACCTCTGGCAGAGGAGAGTTCTATGTTTGGGGCTTCTGTAGCCCCAGACTTGTCCCCAGGAGGTTCAGTACAGTTGTCACAGCCACCACCACCTCTGCCTCTGATATATTCTCTGGACAGCATTACCTTGAGCTGGCAGGTAATTAATTTTCTTGTTTCTTATTAATATAGATCCCCATGGCTGGGATAATGAATGTTATCCCTTCAGTCATACTCTAAAAGGCCAAGTTCAATAACAGTCAGAGCCGAGTCACCTTCTCCCACTCTGGTTTGCTCCAGAGGAAATCCAAGTGATGCTGATATAAGTTCCTGCTGAGAGCAGTGTCAATATCTATTAATGATTAAATAGATCCTGGTGTTGATCCGAAAAGAAAACTCTGTTGCTGCAAGTGCAGTAATGAGAGTAGATGGAAATGAACTCGAGAAGGATATTGTGTTTGTAAAGGAAAAATCAGGACCCAGAATATGCTGAGTTGGGAGGGACCCACAAGGATCATCAGTCCAACCCTCAGCCCTGCACAGGACCCTCCCCAACAGTCCCCCCCTGTGCCCCAGAGGGTCGTCCAAACCCTCCTGGAGCTCTGGCAGCCTTGGGGCTGTGCCCACTGCCCTGGGGAGCCTGGTCAGTGCCAACCAGCCTCTGGGGAAAGAATCTTCTTCTAATATCCAACCTAAACCTCCCCTGAGACAATTTCAAGCCATTCCCTGGGGTCCTGAAGATTCCACCTGGTTGTCTGCAACAAAAAGGATTTTCAAAAGCAATTCCTGCTTTCCTCATTCTGTCCATTTTGAAATCTAAGGCTGTTTTACCACCATCTTCACTGAACTTGCAGCTCCAATCCTTTGGAAAATGCTAAGAAAACAGAAACAGCTGGCTGTGCTCCTGACACTTCTTCGTTCTTTCTCAGATGTTCCTGATCCACCAGAAGACCTTCAGCTCTCTGAAAACCAGAACCGAAGTGTCCGGCTGTCCTGGAGAGCTGGGTCCAGCCACAACAGCCCTGTCAATGGTAGGAAGGGTTTTTTAGCATCCTCTCGTGCTGTTCCTCGTTCTGGCACAGCACGGCTGTTTGAAGAAACAAACCCCGCTCACAGCCCTCCTTAATCCATGTGGCTACGACAGTTAATTTGTTGCAAGCTGTTGTAAAATATTTCTAAGCTGTTTACACAAGCTCTGCCTTTTTTTTTTTTTTTTTTCTTCTGTTTTCTCCTGCCCAGAGTCCATCATAGAGTTTGAAGAGAACCGGTGGGAGCCGGGGAGGTGGCAGGAGCTCAGCAGAATCCCAGGGAACGACACCACGGCCCTGTTGTCCCTGGCCCCGTATGTGAATTACCAGTTCCGTGTCGTGTCTGTGAACGCTGTGGGAAGGAGCCGACCGAGCAAACCATCCCTGCGCTACTCAACACCCCCAGCTGGTAAGAACTCCTCTCTCATTTACTGAATATTAACATTTTTAGTGTTTTTTTAGGGTTTTCTGTGCCCTGCTGTGCTTCAGAGGGGTGAAGAAATCAAGGCCACTCGTGCTGCTTTCGGTGGCAGCTCAGAGGGTTATTAAAAGTAGGTTATGTGGTGGGAAACACCCACAGCTGGTCCAGTGGCCTGAAATAACCCTCAGCGTGTTTGGTGGGGCAGCTGACCGCTTTAATTAACTTTATTAATGAAAGTAGCACACTTTCAGGGAAATGAAATCAATTGGAGAATGTCTCATGACAAGCTATTGTCATACATCTTCTGCTATTTTATAAATGAATGTTAATTAGGTGGGAGCCCTGCTGGGTTGAATTCTGCAGTGATTGGTGAAAACAGAGCAGCCCAGCAGTTGCACGTTAAGTGTCCAGGCGCAGTTTCAAGCATTTGGTGTGTAGTTAGAACGAATCTGAATTGTAATGGCCCAACTCACTGTGCTACATAAAATTCCAGAGGGTGCCAGAGGGAAGAGTCCAGGCTGCTGTGTTTTTCCTTCCTCTAGCACCCCACTCTGCTGATTTTCCACCTTTAAAGCCCTTGACAGCCCTCCATGGACAAGTTGCTGGAGAAGAGCCGTGTTTACAGGGAGCCTTTGAGCAGCACTGAGCTTGTCAAAACTCTCCATTCACAGAGCATTTCACTGTGGCAGAAAATGTTGTCTCCCTGCAAGTCATTTTAGAGGCCAACTGTTCAGCACAGCATTTGCATTCCTTGGCATTTCTCTTTTGTTTGTTTGGGGTTTTTTTAAGTCCCTTTACTTCAATTTCAGGTCCTTCTTCAGCTTTTCAGCTGTGTGTGCCCCACTAATGATACACCTTCTGTTTGCTGTCCCCACGGGGAGGGAAATCTCGTCCTCATAATCCCCCTGCATCTGGGGCTTTCCAATCCAAAAGTCACAGTTCCACGTTAGCTGGTGGCTCCAACCAACAGGGGCACTTAGGAATCAAAACTGCATAAACAATGCGCTTTGGTCACGTCGGCTCTGCTGATCCGAGTAATTAATCTCACAAATGTGTTTTGCGTAGGCGTCTTTCACTAATAGAGACATGAGAGATGCTTTTGGATGCTTGTTTTGCATTTAAATACTAAATGCAAATAAACCCCAGGATATGCAAACTAACCTTGTCACTTGTGTGATTCCAGCTCCAGACAAGAACCCAGAAAACATCCGAGTTGAGGCTTCTGAACCCAATGAAATGGTGATGAAATGGGAGGTAAGGAAAATGTGTCTGTAAATGCTACAATACTGGAAACAGGTTCCATCTTCAAGCATCAGTTTGTAAAGCAGCATGGAATTTATCATGCTATGTTGTTTCTTATTGGAATATAATTACATTTAAAAAAAATAGTGGATCCCTTTATTCCCCTTAATATCTCCCCCTTCTCCTACCCCCATTTTCTAGGAAATAGTAGCAAATTCTGTAGGTGGAATCCTTTACTCTTCTGAAACCAAAGGTAAATCTGTCACTGGCTTAACTGTGTTCTGGGTTTTCTCCCCCCGTATCACTTTTCTTTCAAAAGACAGTTTTTTATGTCTAACTTCACCAGATATTAAAATCATTTAGAAGTCCTATAAAGCACAGTGAGAATCCCACAACATTTGTTCATCTGTGCTTCTGGTACACAAGAAAATAATTCAAATAATTGTGGTCTGCAGGAGGAGCAGCCTGGCCTAGGGAGGGGATGGGTGACTTGTGGCTTCTGCCCTTCCAGCCTGGAGGTTAAAAAAATGCCACAGATCCCTTGTCCAAGAGAATGAGATTGAATTTTTACACTAAGAGCTAAAGGACTGTGGTTAAAGCCCCAAAACGTATGATGTGCATCCAAGGAATCATGTAAAAGTCTTGAGGATGGTTTCCAGTCTTCAAATTTCCTGGGTTTCAAGCTTACAGGTTCTGTGCCAACAGCTGGGAGAGTCATATATGCCTCCATTTAACACAAATTTCCACCAGTGAGGAAGGAAGTGTATTTTTGTTCTGGTTGGAATCACACACAATTTGCTTGAGATTTACTTTTCGATCTGCTGCTCACAGTGAAGAACAATAAATGTTTGCCCAGTGTGAACTTCTGGTTTAGGCTGTAATTGCATCAAAAAGGAGATGGCCCTCTCTCCATTGCCTTGGGTTTGAATGGGATTTTTGCTGTGTGACACAGCCCAGGGTCAGGGAGGGCAATCCCACCTCTCAGAAAAGGTTGGACTTGATGACCTTGGAGGTTTTTTCCAGCCTTAAGGGTTCAGAGTGGTAATAACCCAGTATTTTTACTGGGAAATGCTGGTGTGGCTTCAATGCACAGAGCCAAGTTCTGCTCCTCTCTGGGAAGCCTTTAATCACTGCTCAGACTGGGCAGAAGTGGAAGTGAAAGCTGAGACTGAAGGCAGAGAATGGGATGGAAAGGCTTTGTTAAATCTTGTTGAATCATTAAAATGCTGTAAACAGGATACTCATTTATTTATGGCGTTTCCTGTGTGCTTTTCAGAGGAACTGCTGGGCACTGAATATGCTATTTCTGACAGACAAAAACTGCAAAATGATGTTAATCTGCCTATTTTGGATTAAGAGACCAGCTGAGCATTAGTGACTAGATTTTCAGCCACGGATTTGCAGCATTAAGGGAGATCAAAATACAAGTCAAGCAGTGCTTCGATTTAACTCTAAACAAGAAGTAATATTTCAGTAGGAATTTTTTACTTCCTCAGCTCCTCTTGCAAATCCCGTTCCCTGGGATCTTTGCCATGGAGGTGAATCTCACAGTGGTGCCTGTTAGAAAGCTGCACAATCTACCAACTCATTGGCCCCAGCCATTCCGAAGGTCCTCATACTCTCAGAGCAGAGCAGTGGGAATTTTTGCAGATCCCCCAGACTGGGTGGATGAGGAGCATCAGTGGGGCATCACTTTCTGCTGCTAATTGATGTCATTTCATTTCAGATCTCGGTGTGTGACTTAGATGCTAATTATTACGTATTTATATATGCCAGCTATTGTATATTTAATGTTTACAACATGTAATTATAATTAAAAGTAGGCCATATGATGGGAAACACCCACCGCTGTTTTAGTGGACTGAAATAACCCTCAGCATGTTTGGTGGGGCAGGTGACTGTTTAACTTTATTAATTAAAGTAGGACATTTGCAGAGAAAAAAACCCGACTGGAGAATGTCTCATGACAAGCCACTGCTATACATACCCTAATATTTTATAAATGAATGTTAATTAGATGGGAGTCCTGCTGGGATGAATTCTTCAGCTGACTGGTGAAAACAGAGTAGCCCAGCAGTTGCACATTAAATGTCCAGGCACAGTTTCAAGCATTTGGTGTGTAGTTAGAACAAATATAAATTTTAATGACCCAACTTGCTGTGCTACATAAAATTCTAAGATAAAATGCAAATTTCATCTTTGCTAAAAGGCACGCACAGCCTTATGCCAAAACATGCAATTTAGTTGTGCTGAAGGCATGTGGTTTTACCTCACACAAGAAAACCTGTGGCAAAACAAAACCTGATGTATGTAGGATGCAGAAATATGTCTACTAACAGTTAATCTGGCTTTAATCCAACTGTTTCTCTGCCTTTCACCCAAGTCAATGCCATGACTTCTCTTAGAGTGGTGACACCATTCTTCCAGTCATCTTAAAATTAGTGAGACAGCGAAGAGTTCAAGCTTTATTTTTTCTCCTTTTTCTCTTCCAATGTGTAACACACTCCCCAAAATTATCCCCCCCCTCCCCTCAGCTGCTGTTTCATGATTGCTGCAACAAAGGCAGACAAGATCTCTTTTAACTTCTCCCACAGCCATTGAAACCTGTGGAGACAAACGGGCCGGGGCTGGAGTACAAAGTGAGCTGGAGGCAGCAGGGGGTCAGGACGGACTGGAACGAGGAGACGGTGAAGAAACATTCCCTGACTGTGAGAAACACTCCCACCTTCGTGCCTTATGAGATCAAAGTCCAGGCAGTCAATAATTTAGGATCCGGCCCCGAACCAAACATTACCATCGGATATTCGGGAGAGGACTGTGAGTAGGGGGAGACTTTCATGTCAAAACATGCTGCATGGGGAGATTCCTGGGATGCAAAACCATCAGATAATGGAGTGAGGGATTAGGCAGCTCCCAGCCAAAACTGCTGGAATGCCAGAGCCCAGCGTAAGGGGCTTCAGGAGACAGGGATACCACTGATGCTGGATGCCGGTTTGCTGGGCTGTGAGGGTTTTTTTGAGAGGTCACTTGTGCTTCCATTAATCTCAGTTGCTGCCTTAACCTGGGTACTTGGTTGAAGGCTACAGTCCATCAGAAGCCTATGAAGTGCAGTAGTCACGCTGTGCTTGGTGGGAAAAAAAGTCTTTATGTTCTGTGAGGCCCAACTCACCAGTTTAACACTGTCAGAAGTTAAATACTCTGCTAATTGGGTACGAACTCTTCCGGCACTGGAGGTTGTATGTGAATTTATAGGTGATGTTGGGTGTTACCTTGTCCACTGAGTCCTTGGAGAATGTGTCATCTTCCCCAGCCTGGGCTTCCAGGTGGCACAGCCCCTCTGTGTTTCACCAGCACAAGGTTTCAGTGCTGGAATGGGCTTGGTGCTGTTCAGACGGGAGAATTCCCAGTGCACACCCAGAGGGGGGAATAAGGTTTGGTTGTGCATCTTCTCTCCCTTTGGAGCATATTTGGATAGCAAGAACAGGGGGAAAGAAACTCCACAGCATGTTCATTTTCTTTGTCTCTCTGTGATGAGTCTTATTTTATATCTATCTCTGGAAAATATTCCTTGCAATTCAGTTGTCAATGGATCAAGGCCTCTTTTTTTTTTTTATTTATTTTTTTCAGGCACTGTAATAGCTCTCTGTGTTGTTCAGTGATTAAAATCCAACTGTTTAATGAGCTTAGTTGTAAAATGAAATCGATTATAAAAAAAAAACTTTATGATTGCCTTCTTGAGTGCTGTGTTAATCATTTTTTTATTCTTCTCACTGCTGTAAGCATTGCTTGAAACAGGAAATCATAAATACTGGTACAGAAATTCATATGTCCCAGTGCACCTGTATTCCAACCCTCAGCAGAAAACTCTGATATGGAAAAAAACCCATGTTTATTGGCCCATTTCACCCACTGGATGCAGGTGGAATGGCTGTTTTCTTGCCTGCAGTAAGACTGCATGAGCTGCTACGGTTTGAGCTGGAAAGCCAAGCCCTGGAGCTGGGAACAGTGGGAATCTGGGCTCTCGGAAGTGTCTTTAATACCTGGTACTTTTTGTTTTTACAGTCCCAGATGCTGCTCCCTCGGGCGTGTCGGTGGATGTTGTGAACAGCACACTGGTCCAAGTCTTCTGGTTTGGAATACCAAGGGACAGAGTTCGTGGACATTTAAGAGGCTACAAGGTTAAAAGTTTCTCTTTAAATGTTTCTGTGTAGTTGAATAAACTGCTAAAGGAATCCCAGATGGAGGATAATTTGCAATCTCATTTTTGGGAAGGTGGGGGCAATCACTCTCGCGTTCAGCCCCGTACGTGGTTTGTTATAGAAATCCCAATATCCATGCAGGTCAGTTGGTGGAAAACAAAAAGCATGTTGGATGGAAAGAGGCACCACCCAGAGAAACACTTCCTAACGTTCGTAGGAGACAGGAACCGTGGGATGATTCCTGGCCTGGATCCCTTCAGCGAATTCCGCTTAACTGTCCTGGCTTACAACTCCAGAGGGGATGGCCCCGAGAGCTCCCCCGTGATGTTTGAAACTCCAGAAGGAGGTAAGACAAAATGGGACTATGGGATGGAGGGACACAAAATTGTCCTTGTAACCAGGTGAGCTGATTTTCTTATTAAAACTGATTATAAAATCTCCAGTATTCATAAAACCCTTCACTAGAAAGGGGAGCTGTAGGTGTTGAGCTAAACTGTACCCTCGTTTAACAAGCACGTGTAGGACAGACCTGTTCAATCCTCTCTGAAAGCTAATCCCTGTGTCTTCCAGTCCCTGAACAGCCACGATTTCTGAGGATCCTGAACTTTGACAAGGACTCTGTCACTCTGTCGTGGGGACTTCCCAAGAAGGCCAACGGCCACCTTACTGGCTACATTTTGCAGTACCAGATAAGTACGTGCTTGCTTTACTTGGAGTTTAGAATTGCAGCATGACTTGTTGAGTTAAAACCACAGGTGTCATGTGCACACAGGCTGCTAGAGGGCAGGCTGAAGTCAGCTTCCAGAGCTCAAAGTTTTCCGTGCACTTTTCCCATGTAAGCTGGCATTATTGCCATGCCCTATCCCACACTGATAGGCTAATCCAATTACTTCACGTGTGCAAATTGTACTTAACGTAGCAGTTAATAAGACCCATAAATTACAGGGGCGTTTTACTGAAGTGAAAATCATTCAGTGCAAAATAAATTGTAATGAGAGCACTTGTAAAGCCCCACTTATACAGATCTGCATGTGGTGTAGTGAACTTCCTCATGTCCAGGTGGAACATCCTGGGCATCAGTTTCCGCCCATTGCTTCTTGCCCTCTTGCTTGGTACCACTGAGCAGAGCCTGGTCCATCCTCCTGGCACCTCTCTGCAGATATTTATGTGTATTTACAAGATCTTCTCTCAAGCCCCTCCTGCAGCTGCCCGCTGTGCCGAGGCAGGGCAGAGCACAGCAGAACAACCATCCTCTAACTCGCTTGTAAAGGTTTGCAGCTGTTTGGAAGCAAAGCAAGAAGCAATTCATATATATTTAATGATCCAGGAGACAGTAATTTCTCCCTCCCACTCAGGATGTGCATATCTGGAATCAGAGAGCTTTTTAAGAACAGTAATAGCTCAGTGAGTAGTTGAGAGATTGACATGGAGGATGTAAATCCCATTTAAGCCCCTGGCAGGAAGGTGAGATGCTTATTCAGGATTTATCCTTCCCACTCACTGCAGTGCCTCCCTCACAGGAGTGTTCATGGCACGTTTCATGCTGGAAACAGGCACAGAAATGGTTGAGGGAGGGGATTGTCCCACTCTTCTCTGCGCTGGGGTGGCCTCACCTGCAAAATTGGGGCAGTTTGGGGCACCATAAAAATGATATGAAGCCATTAGAGAGTGTCCAAAGGGCAGTGAAGATGGGGAAGGGCCTTGATTTGAAGCTGTGTGAGGACACTGAGGGCACTTGGGGTGTTCAGCTGGAGCAGAGGAGACTGAGGGGAGACCTCAGTGCAGTTCCAACTGCCTGGGCAGGGGCAGAGGAGGGGCAGGGACTGAGCTCTGCTCTGGGGGGACCAGGGACAGGACCCAGGGAAGGGCTGGAGCTGTGCCAGGGCAGGGTCAGGTTGGATCTCAGGGAAAGGTTCTTCCCCCAGAGGGTGGTTGGCACTGACCAGGCTCCCCAGGGCAGTGGGCACAGCCCCAAGGCTGCCAGAGCTCCAGGAGGGTTTGGATGATCCTCTGGGGCACAGGGTGGGACTGTTGGGGAGGGTCCTGTGCAGGGCTGAGGGTTGGATTTGATGATCCTTGTGGGTCCCTTCCAATTCAGCATATCCTGTGATACAGCACAAATCGTATGAGGAGAGGCTGAGGGAGCTGGGGGGGCTCAGCCTGGAGAGGAGGAGGCTCAGGGGAGACCTCATCACTCTCTGCAACCCCCTGACAGGAGGGGGGAGCCGGGCAGGCTCTACTTCCAAGGAACACAGGACAGGACAAGAGGGCACAGCCTTGAGCTGCACCAGGGGAGGTTTAGGTTGGACATCGGGAAGAAATTCCTCCCAGAGAGAGTGCTCAGACACTGGAATGGGCTGCCCTGGGAGGTGGGGGAGTCCCTGTCCCTGGAGGTGTTTAAGGACAGCCTGGATGTGGCACCAGTGCCTCGGGCTGGGTGACAGGGTGGGGTTGGGTCACAGGCTGGACTCGCTGATCTCAGAGGTCTTTCCCAGCCCGGCTCACTCTGTGATTCTGAGGATCTGACCCAACTCCCCTTCCCTTCCAGTCAACGAGACGCACGAGGTGGGTCCCGTGAGCGACGTCAGCGTCACGAACCGCTCCACGCTCAGCTGGAGGCTCTCGGGGCTCAGCCCCAGCACCAAGTACAAGTTCTATGTGAAGGCCTGCACAGCCAAGGGCTGTGGGAAGCCCATCACGGAGGAAGGACTCACCCTGGCTCAAGGGAGTAAGTTCACAGGCAATATGTTTTTATGGGGAAAGGCTCTATCAGTAATGGGAAAATCTATTGAGAATATTCCAGGCTTGACATTTCCTTTGTAATTAGAGGAAATAAATTTGTTTTTCTTTCCATGAGAACAATCAATGAACTTCTTAATGCAGCCATGCAGCCCTTCAGAAAAGCAGAGCTCATCTGTTTCATTTTGCTGTACAGTCCTGTTTGTGTTCCCACCAATCAAGTCTTTAAGCCCTACTAGCATGAGTGAATTACATTTAGTCACCAGCTGAAAATTGAAGATGCAGATAATCTGTTCTCTGTAATAGTACAAAAACAAATTCTGCCCTTGCATGATGATGGGTGACTTCCAGCAGCATTAGGGTTGGCTGCTTGACATGGAAAATCCAGATGAACATAGACTTGACTGCAGTGTGTTTGATCCATTATTTATGATTATTTTATCAGGGCCTGGGAGTGAACATTTGTGTGCCACTTACAGCCTGTCCTGAAACACTGATGTTCAGTGATTTAAAGGGAAATGGCAAGCACTATGTGAGAGCTCATCTTTCACATTCAGCTGAAATGAAATAAAATGTACTGTGCTCAGCAAGTCTGAGAACCCCTCAACACCGAGGAGCAGGTCCTTGCTGTTAATCAGAAACCATTGCTGGGCACTTACCGTGGGGAAGGAGAAAGAGAATGTGATAAGCAAAACAGTCCTGACTTCATCATTTTCAGCAAAGATCACAGTCTGGAGCAATGTTGGTATAAAATAGAAAAATGGCCCTCGTTGCACAACACACTTGTTGGACTTTAAGTTGCAGAATTCTTTTCAGTTATTGGTAAAACATTTGAAAAGCACTTTAAACTCATCACATCCCACTTCAGGATCCAGTTGTGATCTGCAGTTTGTTTTCTCAAGTAGTAAAATTCCTTCTCAGCTGTCTTGGAGCCTACAGTCTCACTGCAGCATACTAGTAGAAACTATTATTCTACTTATGAATCTATTAACAGTAGCAGCTATTAATACCCATGATTTATCTCCCCAGCTAAAAATACACCATTTCCCCTCATTAGTTACCTTTTCTGGCCTTCATTGGGCAGCCAGAATAATGTGTTTTGATCACTGGAGAGTCTACAACTTCTTGGAATAACCTGGTCAGGGTTTAGGAGATGCACCCCAGTCTATGGGATGAGAATGTTGCCATTTCTTTATTCTCATTCTCTTCTTTCCTCAGACTTTTTTCCAGCAGTGGCAACAACTGATTCTTGTTGCTCTTGGAATAGAGTGGGATAATTAATAAAAGCTGCAGGGCTCCAGTACCGTGATTTATGTTCTCCTGGCTGGTTCTCAAGCCACCCTAAATTAGGGCACTGCATCTGTCACTGAGATGCCATTAGAGTTCTGTGTTGTTATTTGCTGGCTAAATTGTTCAGATATTTTTCAACTAAACATGATAGGCTGGGGAAAAGAAAAAAAAAAAAGAAAAAAAATCACTCTTTTCAGTGACCTTCTTGGGGTTTTAAGCTGTGGTGTGGGAAGGGAGGCAATTGCTCAAAATTAAAACAATCTCTCTTTTTGAAGAAAGGGAGTGATTTCAGAAGTCAAAGTTTATCATTCAAAATGACCCACATAAATGACAGATATAAAATGTGGTGCCCTCTGAAATGAAACTCTGTGATAGAGCACTTTGGGGTTTGATTCAGGGATTCTGTATCCACTATGTTCCAGTTTAATAATAAAACCATAAAGCTCTCCTTGTTCATTTTAAGGCTTTGAATAACTTCCCCCGCTGTAATACAGCCTGTGCCAGGGGTATTTCAGAATTTCACAATACATTCTGCCAGGAAAGTGCAGATGTTGAGGTGGAAGCTCTGCATTCATTCACATTTTATCATTGATCTATTTCATCTGCTATCATTGATTTTGTTTATTTGGAGTTACCTCTGTTATTGTAGTCTGGAATCAGAAATAAATACCCATCTCTTTTTTTAAATATGTACATGTATGAGTATGAATGTAGCCCCACTGAAAACAAGGCTGTGCAGGGAAAATCGCTTTGCTCCAAATTACAATTTTTCCAGCCTGTAATTTATGTGCAAACCATTTCCCAATGATAAGTTTGCAGAGGCAGGAATGGCTGAATTCAGTAAAAAAGTTTATGTCAATTAAATAACTATAATTCTCTGCATAGACAAAATGGGTAGAAGCAGAGAATCATTTAGGTGGGAAAAGTACTTCAAGATCATCCCATCCTCACACCTCCGTCTCTTCATAAGGGCCTTTTCCCTATGACAGGTCTTAAACATGGCCAAAATAACTCAGCTATGAAACCCTGATGGGCAACCCGAGATCCTTATTATCTGTTGATAAAATACTGTGGATGATCATGAAGAACTTGGGCAGAAGGACACTTGCCTTGTACTGTAAAATGAAGAACAGTTTAATTTTTGTGGCTTCATCTTAGTTTCATTCCACAGGAATGAAAGTGGTGTTTTAAGAAAATGAGATTTCTCTCTAACTTTACATTTACAGACATTGTTTCTCAAATGACCTGCAAACTAATTAATTTATCCTTGAAAATGTCCACTTCCCAAGGAACATCAGCCCTCAGAAAAATAACACAAAACAATGTACTTACATAAGTGAAGAAAAATAATTTAATATATCAAAGCTGCTTCTGAGCTTGTTACCAGTGTTTCTCGAGGATTGCTGAACATGTATTGCATGTTGAGAATTATCACTGTGCGTCCAGAAATTCAAACATTAATGAAAAATTCAGTCAGAGGAAACCTTCCAAGTGTAGCTTTATTTTCCAGAGGAGCCAAGAAATAGAGGTTGACCAGTTTTATTACATTTCAATGGCAATGGGCACATAACTCCCAAAGGCTTTTTGAAAATCTTAGCCAGAGGTTACTGTTTTCCTTCCTGACCAGAGTAACCATTTGTAACCATCAAGAGAACCCAGTGAAATCTGGGTGAAAATTTCGTGATCACTATCTCACCTCTAAATTCCTCTCAGCTGACCTGGTGTACAACAGGGTCACTAATCTCTACAGTTTAAAATAATCCTAATTTAGCATGAATTACTTCCTGTACTAAAATAGCCCAGGAGATGAAGGATGCTTGGGATACATATTTATACACTTTTAACAGCCAGACAGCAGGGGGAAAATTAATGAAAGTTCAGCTTTCCAGATGTATTTAGACAGATATGGCTATAAATGAAGATGCTGCCCACAATTAGTATTTAGCCATTAGACTGCCAGCTTTTTTTCCTCTAAGTCTGTTTTATAACAGATGTGCTAACTTTTGGAGGACTAGCACTCTTGGAAGTCTTTGGGGGTGGTTTCTATTGTTTTTCCCTTTATACCATAAGCTTCTATAAAAAATGTGTGATGTGTTGCTCTCATAAATCTTGAAGCCCGGCAGGAATATTGTAAAATTGCAGTTCAGTGTTTAATGTTCATGCAAGTCCCATGGTATGGCTGATAAATAGTGGGGGAAGATGAAAAGTGCTGGTGATATGCCTTTATTACTAATGCTCCTTCTCCCTTATTGGAGATTAAAAACCTCACCCAACTGCTTTCAATTTTCTGAAGCTAATTCCTGCAGCTCTCTGGCCTTTCAGGACATGGAGCTTTTCCTTATCTGTGTATTTTCGCTTTTATTTTTCAGGATCCCACACTGCTTTTTCTATCCCAGCCCCCAAACCTGCCCCAATCAGCCAAGCTTTCTCCTCTGTAGGTCCTGCATCGAGTGTGTAACACAGAACATAAAAAATGGCATGGAAAGGAACCTCATAATCACTCGTCACTGGACACCTGTTCTGAGTTTTAAAGGAAAAATCAGTGTTTTGGGATAGGTGATGGTAAACAGGCTGGAGATCCATTGGCAAATCCCCAGTCCCAGCTCAGGTTGGGCTCTAACCTCATCCCAGAATGTTCATCCCAGCCCTGTGCTGCTCCATGTGCCAGGGCAGTGGCACAGCTGAAGGATCTGGTGCAGCCGAGCAATAACTGGGCAGAAAAAGGGATATTTTCTGGCCATATCAGCTCCTATTTCTGCTTCTGCAGGGAGCTGATCATTCAGAAAAAACAGGTTGGCACAAGCTGGAGGTAAATAGGTGGGAGATAGGGCCTAGTTAAGCTGGTTTAGGAATATACACAACAAACCACAGCTGTGGGCTGCCAGTGAGCTCCAGGTTTAGCACGTTGCTTCCCAGGAATTCAGGATAAATGCCTCCTGGTCTTCTGTACACACTGGATTGTGTGGTTATCACGTCATAAACAGGTGTTTTATGGCATTTAATAGACATTGGGTTGAAGGTTTGTGTTCATTCTTGTTACTTTGTGGGTAATATTTCCATTCAATACCTTTTTCTGATGCCTTGATTTTAGAGCATGTAATTAAAATATACCTGTGGTATCCTTTTGCTTAATTTGCAGTGATTAAAAATTATAGCTGAGTTTCACACACTTCATTTAGCAAAAAATTACCGATAGATGGATTAAGTTATGCTAATGAGCTGTGCCTCAGTATCAGCAGTATTTCAGCTGGATGTGTTCTCTCTGGGTCCCAGTGGGCTACTAATTAACCTGCTTATTGTAATACATGTAGAGTTGCCTTGGAAAACTTATCTTGAACTGCTGCTTTGACTGTGCTTGGATTTGTCTTAATCTTCTTGTTTTTTTCTCCCTTCAGCTGTCAACTCAGCCCTAATCTCCAGCAGCTTCCTGCTTTGCTTGTCCACTAGTTGAAGTATTAATGAGCGTTGTTTTACTGTCACTGCTAATTGGCAGAGTAGTTTTCAGATTATACTGTGTGCCCCATCCTTAGTTTGGACCACTTTGGGTGAAACAGGCAAACTGGGCAACTGAGAACAATTAAAGAGTTATTTTTATCAAGTGCAGCCCCCCCATCTCTGTCCTGCCATCAAGGCCAGAGACACAACCATGTTGCACCCCTTGGCTGACTAAAGAGATCCCTCCATGTCCCCCACAGTTCTGGATTTGCTGCTATGAACAGGCTGTTCCTTTTCGGGCGTTACTCCCTTTTTTCTGCTTCCCACAAATGCTGTTTCGGAAAAGCTTATTTAATACCCCCCAGTCTGAATGCAGACAGAGGTTACAGTTGGGGTTTTGCTCTCAGACCAGGTCTACTGGAATTTCCCTTCTCTTAACCAGATATTAAACTCATCGGGAGCGTTTAAATGCCTAAATATCAATTTAAAAGCGAACTCCAGCTCTATTGAAACAAGGCATTGTGGAGTTTAAAAGGACATGGAAAACTACTGTCAGGAGAGAAATGAGCACAAATCCCGATGTTATTTCTTTCTGTGAGACATATAAGAATCCACATCCAGATAACAAGCTGTCTGTGCTTCCCTGCTGAGCTCAGTTCAATGGGAGAAGCATCAAACCCCAGATTATCTTTACACAGCGAGCCCGTTTGCAAGTTGTAATTTTTTAAGCGTGCATTAGTTAAAGCAGATCCATAATCCCCCATCAATATTAACTTTCATCCTGGGAGATGTACCAGGCCCTCCATAAACACCAGGATTACTTCCCTCAGCTGTTCATTTCGTCTGATGGAATATTAAAAATCAAACAGGGGGAATGTTTTGTTGGGTTTTTTTTGCTTGGAGAAATCAAATCGCCTGATGACAAACGTTGTGTGTGTCCTATTTGTGCGTTCTTTGCCTTGTTTGTAGGTGTGCATTTCACAGGCCTTCTGTTGGATGAACCCCACTAACCAATCTGACTTGACTGTGTACATTCCGTAGGTAAAGGGACCGGCAGGATGTCAGACGCAGTAAAACCCACCCAAAAGTTTCACCCCATTGAGGCACTTGAGCCTGGAACTGAGTACACAGTTCGTCTAGTGACTAAGAACTGGGTTGATAACAATAGCATTTTTGAAGATGTAATTGAGACAAGGGGGAGAGGTGAGCCATGAAACCCTTCCAGGTGATAAACATTTTGAATGTGACTCGATGTTGAGGTTCCATCTGGTGTTTGTGCAGTGAAAGTGTTCCAAAATCATCGTTCTCCTCTGTGATTTGTTAAGTTGGCCCTTGCAGTTGAATCCCACGGGAGCACAGCCACATCTGAGGTTCTCTCCTGATTCCTGGGCATTACCTGATGCACTGGAACAATCCCAGACCTTTGCAAAGCACCTTTCCCTGCAGTGTGATTTTGGAAGGGTAGTGCTGTGATATAATCCATTAGAAGTGGCCAGTCTGGTGATTTGCATGTACTGGGGGCACTTTTAACTCTCACTCTTTCGCAAAACTGCTTTTGCATGAGAGGCTTAACAACTCTCTGCTCAGCTTTGCCGTGTGGTGTTAATCCTGCGAGTCAGCTGCTCTCTCAGAACTGCCTTTCTGAAATGTCTCTGTTGTGCCTTGTACACTCTGTGTTCCCCTTAAATCCAAAAAAATGCCACGCTCTGGACGTGTTTCTGCCTTGCATTTAAGTAGAACACCATCAGTAGTGATAGACTGGTTCAATTAGGATCCAGCACAGAGCATGTGATGTGTTCATGTTATCACAGGGTGATGCCCTTTGCCTCTGAATAATGTTCTTCCTTTTTGCTCCTCTTCCATTTCCCCAAGCCTATGCTGGAATTTATGATGGGATTTCCACCCAGGGCTGGTTCATTGGACTGATGTGTGCCATAGCTCTGCTCACCCTGCTGCTCCTCACCATTTGCTTTGTCAGGAGAAATAAAGGAGGAAAATATTCAGGTAAATGGATTTATTGTCCTTTCGCTGTTTTCACATGTTAATAACAAACATCCTTCAGCCTTTTCTCTCTGGGGGCAGCAAAGCCTCAAGCACAAACATCCAATTAGGGTTTGTAGCTTTTGATAAATATCCACAGAGCGGATTTTAATGAATACAAGTGAAACTGTGCTCTCTGGGTGAGACAGTGCTGTGTGCTGGTCAGAGAGCTGGCCAAGGCCTTTGATTGAATCTTCATTGAATCTTCCACCATTTAATCCAGCCAAAGTTCCTCGTTGGCAGGGCTCCCTGCTCACTTCCCACCTGGTAACTGCTGCTTGACATGCTGACAGAACTTCCACAGGAAGCCAAGCTTAAAAAGAGAGAATATTTTGCTAAAAAGAGAATATTTTGTTAAAAGTAATATGTAATTTTTTAAGAAATTAGTAAAGACTTTATTCTAAGTATTGCAGTGTAAATCTGATTGCCCAGAGAGATGGTAGATTCCCCAGCCCTGGAAACATTCAGTGCCAGGTTGGACGGGGCTTGGAGCAACCTGGTCTGGTGGAAGGTATCTCTGCCCGTGGCAGGGGGTGGGACTGGATGGTCTGTAAGGTCCCTTCCAACCCAAACCATTCCAAGATCCTCTAAACTCTCCCCAGCTTTTAAAAAATTAGGGAATAGCCCCAAACTCTTGCGTGTCCAGCCAGCCCTATGTCAGGCAGTGGGTGATGACAGGAGGTTTTCCCAAATCATCTGGGAAAAGAAAAGTCCACGTGGGAACACGACACACAGATCTGTCCTTTATTTTATTTGCACAGTGAAAGAAAAAGAAGATTTGCATCCAGATCCCGAAGCTCAATCAATAAAAGATGAAATCTTTGGGGAATATAGGTAAATAGGACCTGCTTTCCCAAGCATTTGTGTTTGTGGGGGTTTTGTTTGTTTTCCAAATGCCATCGTTATTTGGGACATTTTTCTAGCATGCAATTAATGCTGTTTTTCATTTTCAAAGCAAACCTCATAGGAGTGGATAAGAGTAGGAACATAAAGGTATATCCACTATACTTCAGTCCATCCAAGCTGGGATATAAGGAAATGTTGATGAATTGGTTGTTATTTTTCACTTTTTTCTTTTTTTTTAATTAACATTGTATGAATAATGTAAATATATATGATAGCTTGGGTTCCTGCTGTATTTGGGTTCCTGCTGCCCATTGAAGTCATAGAATTATTTCTGTGTCTTCAGTGGGTTTTGATCCCAGTCAGACCCAAATCTGTAATATGGGGAATGCTCATTTTGTGGAAGAAAACGAGGAAAAGTTCGAAACATGGTAAAAAATATAAAAAATCCAAGCAAACATACAGAATTCTCTGTAGCAGAATCGAAATAACCACTTTGGCTGGTTTAAAAAACCTGAAACTTAGAGTAACATGTAATTGTGGTGTGAAGGAAAATGCATCATTATAAGAACCATGCTGGAAAAGTGGTGTGTCTGGCCTCAAGGGCATAGAATTGCTATTGAAATCCCACTTATATATACTACATTATTTGTACTGGAATAGGGGCTTTTTTTTTTCTGCATAATTTCATCTTTATTTAATTTTTAATGCTTTCTAATGGGACAAATATTTAGAAAGGTAAGAAAGTCCTGAGGTTAATAACTCTGGCCCCCTCCTTTCCCCCTGAAATCCAAACTTGCCTTTTCTATAAGTAGAAGTGCCATGTGCAGAAAAGCAGCAGATGGTTTAATGTGTTGGTTGTACAGATTTTGAGTCTGTCCTGAAGAAGTGAAGTTCAGATTAATTTCTCTGCCCTTACTTAGACAACAGTGCCAGAACTTTGACACTGAGTTGGCATCAGCAAGGGCTGTAACTGAGTAATTATGTACCTAATTCAGAGGCCTAATTGAGTTTTTTAATGTAATCTTTTAATCTATGTTCCCAATCCCCCCAAATGTTGTGCTCGGTCAGGAGAAATCGGGCTGCTCTGGTTCTGAGGAGGAATGGCCAGTGGAATTCCTCTTTTTTCCCTAAATTTTGATGGTGGGTCTGTCTTTTTCATGGAATTTTCACTGAACACAGACTGCACGTGAGCAGAGCCACCCACCAATCCTGCTTTTGTTTTTCCCTGTTCCTCCTCTTTATCAGAGAGAAAGTCCACCAATTAAAGATAAAATAACAGTAGAAAAAAGGGGGGGAAGCACTTTTATTAGTTCCTAAACTCAAACAGATGTTTCCAAGGCAGTGAGATAAAACCTCCAGCTGATGCCTCATCAGTTCACCCGCCCATCTCTAAAGGAAAATTAAATAATTAGGCCCTGCATATTGCCCATTGTTTGGTAAACTGAAAATGTCTCTCTGCAAGGTGCCCAAGATTTGACATCAGCCCTGATCACTGGAACAGACCCCTCAGATCCTTTCCAGCATTTCCTTTCCCTGCTCCTTCCCTTTCTGTCCATTCTTCTGTCTGCCCAAGGCAGAAAGGGCAAAAAAAGTTAAACACATGGGTAGTTTTCATTAATATTTGCCTTTTTAACCAATTAATTTGTTGAATAATGATCAAATCCGGGGGGGGGGGCAGTTCAGGTTGGTGGAACCCACCTGTGTGAGGAGCACCAGAGCAGGACTCGTGGGGTCAGATCATCCATGTAACCACCCACACAGACATTTCTCCCTGGCTCTTCCCTCCTGCTGCTTGTCTTTCCCAATAAAAAGAGCAGGGGTTTTTTGGTTTTTTGGGTGTTTTGTTTTGTTTTTGCAATGAAAAGCAGGATTTTTGGAAAGGCATCTCTTTATTTTGTAGTGACAGCGATGAAAAGCCGCTGAAAGGCAGCCTCCAGTCACTTAACGGGGACATTAAAGCCACTGAAAGTGCTGATAGTCTGGTAGATTATGGAGAAGGGGAGCATGGGATGTTCAATGAAGATGGTTCATTTATTGGAGCTTATTCTGGATCTAAGGAAAAAGGATCAGTGGAAAGCACTGGGAGTTCTACAGCAACTTTTCCTCTCCACGCCTGAAATATTGGCAGAATTGGTGTTTAATTGTGATATTTATCTTGATCAGCACTCCACAGGTTGCCAATTGAGCCGGTCAGGACCAACCTGACACCCAGGTAATACAAAAAAACCCCGAGTCACTGCCACTAAAAGATGATTTTCCATCTTGATTTCTACGTGTTTTCTTCTAAATAAAACAAAAGCAAAGAATTATTTACTGTACAAACTGTGTTAGTCTTACCAACCCAGAATATCTCGGTGTTACGTCTGTATCCTTAAATGCCACTCCATGTGTTTCTTAGATTTGGAATATGTTTCTCTGTACAGATGTTTTCTCCTGTATGGCTGTTGCCACTTTGTACATACATTTCTGTATAGAATTCCCACATGTATCGTGGCCTTGGTTATAACCGAGGAATTATAACCCAAGAAAATCAAATCAAACTAGCAGGTTACTCTGCAAAGTGGCACAACGATCCTACTGAGAAAAATGCTAATTTAGAATGCTGGAGAAATATATTCTATATATTGTATAATTTTTCCTAAAGAGTTAAACTCCTTTGTGTATGATACTCTAAAAACTATTTTAGTGGTTACAGCTGACTTCAATTACCAATACTTAGAGATGCAGCTTTATCCACAGCAAAATGTGGATGAAGCTGCTGCCAGTAGCTGGCACTATTTCCTTAAATAAGTTAAGCTGCAGCATCTTTCCTGTGGCAAGGCAAAACAGGGTTCCCATCCCATCACTCAGAAGTGTTTTAATTTGTTTTCCCCAGTCTCTGCAAGCTGCATTTCTAAGCAAAATACTTGTTGTCTGTCTCATATCTGTATATTTGTGAGCTAGCAAACATTTCCTGGAGACTTTGTACATATGATATTAATATTGACACAAGCAAAGATCAGCCTGGTTTTATTTTAAGTGAGACACGTTGCTAGCATGGGTCTGTATAGCTGTGTAGGAATGAGTAGAATTGCTTCTCAATATGAGTTTGGACCAGCAAAACTAGTTTGCAGAAGGAGTTTTGTGTATTCCAGTCATCCCGCTCTCACACCTTTCCAGTATCACCTAAACTAGAGCTACCTGACTTTCAAGAGATCATTTGTTTTCAAGCCATTCACTGTTAAATAATCAACAGCAAAAGCAAAGAGGAAAATATTATGGCAGAGTTTCTGTTATATTTTTGTTGACTGAAGCCTGGTTTAAATTCTTCCCTTTGCCTCTCCAACACTAACTCAGCAGAGCTGTACAGCACATTTTCTTGGTCTTTTTGTACTGAAATCTCCTGAATCTCTTTAATAGCATTTGTACTTTTGAATCTGCTAATTTGAGTAGAGTATCGATGTGGCTTCTTTTCTTCTTGCGCTTACAAACGACTGTCACTTCCATTAGAATGTTTTTAAACAGTGACTGCAGGAGGAATAGATCCTAAAAGCTATTTTGCATTGTGATGCTAATTAGGCAGCTCTCCCCAGTGGCTCCTTCATGGGCTCCATGATTTCAGTGGAAGAAAGAGAGGAAGCAAGAATTCCTCACGTGGTTCAGAGTTTCCAGTAAGGGCTGCAATTAAGCCCAGTTAGTTGCCCACAGAAATGCAGGTTGTTCCCGGTGGAAAGGCTGTGGATCACACTCAGCTCCCCTTGGGCTGGGGCTGTGCCTCAGAGCTTGGTAGTTTCTGGAAGCCTTTGGTGCTCGGTGCTTCTGCATATCTGTGCCTCTTTTTTTTTGTTTAATTTTAGCTTTTAAGGGCCTGTCACTAAACCTCTGTTTGGGAAAAAACAACCCCCAACCAGCCAGCCCCAAAGCCCCATTTGGGCTGTGTATATGAGTTTAAAATGATGAGTGGAAACCTGCCCTGGATCAAAAATCACCCCACGCTATATCAGTGACCCAAGTGATTCGCTTTTTATAATTTATGAAGTTTTATTTTCTGTATTTCACTCAATCCAAACATGGGAAAATTCCAAAGTGCTTTTCGTTTTGGTAAAAAACCCAAACAACAAATCTTCCATCTCAAAAGAAGGGAGTGCACAATTGGAAACATGTGAAAATTGGCATCTCAGCAACAGAGACATTTCCCAGCAGCATCTTTATCTGCTGACTTGTGTCTGCTGCAGCACAAACCTGATAAAATCTGAGACCTGATTAGGCTTGTGACAATCTTTGCTGCAAGCTTTGGGCTGTTTTTAATGTATTTCCTTTAGGAATCATCTGCGCTGAGCAAGGTTCTTTGGAATAGGAACAAAATTAGGGAATAAAATTGGGGTGGGCTCCCCTAAATCCTCCCTGACCCCTCTGGGCTGGGGAAGGGCTGTGTTTGCTCATCCATT
This sequence comes from Oxyruncus cristatus, assembly GCA_013399855.1. Lineage (NCBI taxonomy): Eukaryota > Metazoa > Chordata > Aves > Passeriformes > Cotingidae > Oxyruncus > Oxyruncus cristatus. Next base: position 1,192,035 of record VXAY01004762.1, read on the forward strand.
TCCTTGTGCCTGGGGTCACTGCGGAGAAACCAGACTCCTCATCCCAGCAAATACCTCTGTCAAACAGACACAAACTTCAGATTGTATTAGCGAGTGTCAAATTATGGAGTAATGAACACGAATCCCCCGTGCTCCCTCTTGCTCTCTTGCTGCTGAGAGGTGTTTATGACATGCTGCTCATCTGTGCTGGGAGGGCTGCTTTCCCTATTAAAATTTTAATTCAGATCCTTAAATCTTAATGTTGGTGTTTCACGATGCCTCAGGGCCTAGAAATCAAACAGTGAGGAAAAGATGTGCAGTGGAACCTGTGCAGTGCTCACGGACTTCTGAGGGACGTGCCCCGTGAATGTTAAATGAACGGCTCAAACTTCCAGGAAATCTCCCTCACCTGAGATGTTGTCTCTTCCCCAATCTTTTATTTCCCTGTTTTTCCCCCTCACTGGGCTTTTATTTTCTGCTGGAAGGGTACAGCTCATCCAGTGTGCCCTGGGAAGTGCAGGGCACCGGCGGTTTTTTAGGGATTTGCTTTCAAAAATAAATTAACAGAGCGAGGCGAGATTTTCCTGAGGAGTTTTTTGTCATTGCAAGGAGTTGGGGCTGCATTTTTTTTTTTCCCTAGATGAGATGTTACAGCTGAGAGGAAGTGTGGCCACGTAGCTCAATAAAAAGCATCACCAACTTTACTGCACGTCACAGAAACATGGAATATCCTGGGCTGGAAAGGACCCATAAGGTCACCAAAGTCCAACTGCTGGCCCTGCACAGGACAGGCCCCAAAAATCCCGCCGTTCCCTGAAATCCTATGTTAAGTCATTAAATCCTTTGTTGCTTTTTTTTTTTTTCCCTCTGGAAAGGAGTGTTTATTAAAATTAGCTGATGGAAATCTGTGGTGATTTCATTAATTAGTACCTAGCAGGGAATTTCAGCCTGCCTGCTGGGAGGAGGGAGTCCAGCCGTGGGAGCAGACGGAGCTGGATTGGGAATCATTAATTGTCCCGTGCCATGGCTGGGGTCTGGTTCCATGTGGCTGTGATCCACCATCTCATTTTGCCTCAGTCCAAATGTGAGAGGGGAAATGACACTTCCAGATTTGATCTCTAAGTCTAAATCATGTGATTCCAACCAGCAAGGAGGAGGCATTTCCCTGGCCTCACTCATCCGGGTTTGTGGGTTTAAGCAGCCTTTGGAATGAAGAGAGGGATGGATGTGTCCCAAAAAGTTGTGCAGTTTTGACTGTGCGTAAGATGAAATGAATAAAATCAGCTCTTCCTAAATAATGGGAAAAAACTCTGTCCTTTCTCCCAAGCAAACTGTTTGGATTCACAGAGCAGCATAATATTGGTTTGGTACGGACTGTAATCCCAGAACTATTTAATTCTTTAATTAAAATATATATATATATATATAATGTAATTACACAATCAAGATCTTGTAGGGATGGCCCCAGCTTCCTTCTCTGGCAAAATTTGGGGATCCAATCTCCAGAAATCTTCCATTCTCAGCAGTTCAGCAGGAAATGATATCAAAGGACTGGTATCAAAGCCCCGCTGGGGCTGGACCTTTAGGAAGAGCAGAATTAGGAATCAAATCTGAAAACGACTTTTCCCCTCTGGATAAAATTGTGTGTTCAGGTGTAAAAAACCCCTTCTTTGGAACTCACATCTTAAATGGATCTAATTGGAATATCGTTTAATGATTGATATTCGTTCATGTTACACAAATTTTAATGAGCAGCTCTTTTCCTGGTAATTCCATTGACCAAATGGGTCAATCCAGTGCATGAGGGGTTTTAATAAAAGTTTTCAGGCCCATATTTTTTTTGAGAGGAAAACCAGCACTAGCACAATCTCCCTGTGTAAAAAGGTGGGGTTTTTTAAACAATAATTCCACATTTTATAAACAAAATTAGAATAACGTTCACTGATCCTTGAGCTTCTGAAAGGAAGCCTCCTCATCATTTTTACAGTCATTATTTTGCAGAGGAGAGGTGCAATTAGATTGTTTCACTTACCTTTAAAAACAGACCTAAAGAAAGGAAATTCTTCCTGGAGAATTTCCTTTGTTTGCCAGTGGATCGAACCCTCAGCTGCATCTCTGTCACCGCTTAGGATTTCAAAATACAAACGTACAAACTGTGTTGGAGCACCAGGACATGTTTACATTGCGGCTCCGGATCTCTCCTGTCAGACCCCAAGTGATCTGCACTGATTTGTTCTGTTTTCAGGCAGGAACCCCCGGGTGGGTTTGGAGCCAAAGCACACTGTCTGTTTGGGTTTTCTATTATTATTATTATTATTATTATTATTGTTGTTGTTGTTGTTATTCTTTAAAAACGAGATACTTTGTAATTTCACGAGGAAAAAGATCAAAGCAAATGTGGTGTCACCGTCAGGACGTTACTTTTTCGGAGCTAAATGTTAGTGTGCATTGATTAAAGTTTAGAGGAACGTGTTGTACTGTAGTTGCTGTTTGTACCACGCAGGTGTGCACGTATGGTTTGAAAAGATATTTTCATTTTACATGAAATACGACTTTGCTAATAAAAGTTTGACTTGATGTAATCTTCAAAAGCCTTCGTTGTAATCAGCAAGTTTCTCTTTTATTTTGTTTGGGGTTTTTTGTTGGGTTGTTTGTTTTTTTTTTTCACCTGAGAGCATTTATTTGCTGGGAATTTCCTTAATTGTCACCCACAGCCCTCTCTCGTGGTGTGTGGGGGTTTTTTTTGCTTCACACCAAGGCTGAGCTGCCCTTGGCTTTCACTGGGAATGTTGGACACCACGGACCAACAACCATCTGGATACAACCCCAAGGCAGGATGAACCTGACCTGCAAACACCCCAAATTGAAATGCCTCATTAATTCCATGGTCTGATCATCTGCTGGATCAAACTATCACCCCATACACTGTCAGCATCTCTTACATGCTTTATGTACTCTGTTAACACACACAACCTTCCAGCACACAGAGCCAAGCTAAGTGACATGTGAAATACCCACAAAAATAACATTATCCAGATCAAAATCCGCTCAGACATGAAAAAGAGGACCAAAGTTAACATACCAGGCATGAGCAGAGGTGAGAGGACCTGATCCAGTTATAGGTGGTAGAACACACCTATCAACATCAGCAGGGTGAATTTCTCTTCATTAAAGATCACCAGAATATTGGCAGTTTCATAAATGTAAACTATATTACTATTTTATAGTGGTAAAGAAGTTATATAAATAGCCAGGCACCAGAGAACCCAGTAATACTAACTTTTTTTCCTCTTATACTTCAGTTAGGGGAAACTACACTGGTGCTTAAAGTGTGAGATCTATATGTTGTCATTATATACTATATTTGTCCTTAAAGACTGAAATCTGCATGTATTTATTATACAGAAACATAACAACTGTGGTTTGTTTGACAAGGGATATGGGAGAAGAGCAAAATACCCGCCAAGGAAAATATGAAAAGACCTTAGTTCTGTTGTTACAGAGTATTTGAACAGTCATCCTGTCCCTCTCCTCCCCACAATATTCAGTGTTATGTGATTACTTTAATTCTAATCTGCCTGTCCATGGAGAAGGTTCTGCATGGGATGCACCCCGATACACCCACCTGACAACTGAAACATTCGAACTGAGCACTCATTAAAAGCCAGCGGATAAACCCATGGCAGCTGATATTGCAAAATCAATTTATTTTTTCATGTATTTAACAGGAATCTGAAAGATCTACTTGATGTCAGGTGTGAGAGAAATCGCTCACACACAGAACAATCCCTGGTTTCCCATCCTGGTGTGGTTTCTGTGCTGTTTTGAGGGTATTCCACTCAATACGTATTTTTTTTTACCACGTATTTTTTGCTGCTTCACTTCAGCAGGAAGGTTTCAGGACCTCTTTAATGCACTCTTCACCTGCAAAAATTCCTGGTTACGTTCAGTGGGAACGCAGAACTGAGCAGAGCTGTGCTAACTGGCATTCATTCACCTTTCAGCAAGGCATCAAGGGCATCCCAAGTTTTTCTTTTGTTGTTATTCACGTTCTGGAATAATGAGATTTACACTTTTCTCAAGAGCATAATGGAGAGGAAAAAGTCTTACAATCATGTGCTTCACTGGAGTGAGAATAAAGATGCTGCTGCCACCGTCAGGTGTGTGGGTTGCACATCCCAGCTCAGCACATCCCACAGCCTCTGCTGACACCCAGCCCGCGGAAGTTTAAGGATAAAATATGGCACCGATATATTTTTAGTTGGTATTTTGCTTTTAACACACGGTTGGCATTATTAGAAGTGGTTTTGGGGGCAGAGTACTACTCCTAATGTTCAAACATTTCGTTCTGTTCTCCAGTCTCACGACAAAATGTCACCACTTTTTGGCTTTTACCATCTGTTAATAAGCTTGAAATGCAGAGGAGTCAGTCAGTCACCCAGAGGGAAATACCAGCAGTCTCACTCCTTGGAAATGTCTAAGCTCTGCAGATTTCTAAGCCTCATTTAACAAGACTTGAGTGTTATTTTTGCCATGCTTGAAGCCCCTGTGATGTGGCTAAACTTGCCCAGAAGAGCTGGGCCACCCCAGCCCTGCCTACAGAAATGGGCATTTCTGGAAAAAAAAAAGCAGCACTCTCTTCATTTCAGGGTTTGTTTTTTTCTGTAGAGTTTGTACTTTTATCCTGCACATCAAGCCCAGCCTGAAGGTTGCAGCATGTTCCTCCCCATTTGCTTGGAATGTTGGGGAAGGAACATTTCAAAGCAGAAAACAGGCAGCGGCACCCTGTGTTCAGCTGCTTCTGCTTTCACCACCTGGTTTAGTCTGGGAGTTCAAAGGCTCCCTGGTGTTATGCTTTTTCAGCATGTTTGCAGTACTTTTTTTTGACTGAAACCTCTAAAAATTGATGGCTTTGACAGCTGTGCTTCACCTGGGATGAAGGTGAGCAGCAGCCGGGAGGAGGAGTGGGGAGGGTGGGAAGCACTTGGCAGCTGTGGCTCATTTTCAATTGTTCCTCATGGGAGAAATGCCACACAGGAGATACTTCCTTACTAATTATCCTGGTAACCAGTCAACTTTTCCTTCCAATTTGGGCTGCAGTTCCCATCTCTGCTGGGGTGGGGAAGTCCTCCAGTGGTGGTACAGCTCATCCTGTGGGAGCAGGACTGGGAGGTGATGTCGCGTCTCCTGTGTTTTTGCTGGGCTGGGGATGGAACTGGAGCTGCAGGAAAACCCATGGCTGTGGAGAAGTGACCCAGGCATCCAGGTAACAACAACCAGCTGCTGGAAAATGGGTTTGGTACTGCCTTTACTTGGAAGAGTAAGGTGAGGAGCTTAGAAAATGGGGAGATGTAGGAGGGCTGTGATCCCACCCAAAGGGTTTTGCTGCACTAGGGCTGGTTGGCAGCATGTCCTGTGGGATTTTCCCTTTTCCTGGCTGGAAGATGTGGCTGCTCTGCTGTTTCCTCTGGAAAAGGTCTGTTGTCATCCCTGAGGTACAGGGCTGCCTCTCCTGCACAGAAAGAACCCTTTCTTCCTTCTGACTCTCCATCAGGGTTTGTCTGTGTTGACCCCTCAGCTTCGCTGTCCCTGGACTTGGAGAAATTCCAGCCTGTTTTATATCCCTGTGTCCTTTCTCAGCCTGCATTTTTCTCACCACCTGTAACTTCCCTCATCCCTTCGGGGTGGAACCTGTGTTCCACTGACAGATGTACCTGGGATTTTGAACTTACCGTGGATTGAGGTGTCTGAGCTGTTCCAGACTTTTTGGTGCCTTAAAAAAAAAATAGTTTTCCAAACATTTTTTAAGTTTAAAAAAAGAAAAGCATGAGGTTAATCTGCAGGTTTTAAGGCTCCTTGTAATAAATCTTCGTTCTTGGGAGAGGAGAGACCCAAAGGAGAGTGTGACCTTTGCCACATCCCCAACTCCACCACTCAGGGTGTGTGAGCCCAGGAGTCCTTAGCTGGGCTTCCAGGGAATGTGGTTCTCCTGGGAAAGCAGATGCTGAATATTTAGCTGAAAACATGATAATTTGTCCAAAACTGTTCCCACTTGCTCCTCTGGGTGATGTAAATAAGATCTGTGCAGGTACTCAGGCCCTCACCAGTGAGCCTGGTCCTGGTGTGGGATTTAACCCAGGAATCACTTGTGTCTCTCCCTCCTGTGCATGAGAATGCTTCCAATTTTAAGTGAATACCTTTTATGATTACTTGTTAAAAATTAAGAGCACAAATGCAGCTTCTAATAAAAATAAGCTCACCATGTAGGAGGGATGTTATCCTTTATGACTTCAGGCAGTCACTGTTCTGAGCATTTGTTTTCCTCTAAGTGGCAATTTATATGAAACATGCATAGGAAAAAAAAAATAAATAAAAAAATTCCTGGACTATTTAAACTAAAAGTGGAGTAGCAACTTCCAGTGGAGCAGGAGTTCTGGTTAATTATTCATAATTTTGAAAAGAGTACATTTTCCGAGCTCAGCATGGAGCCCAGAGACCACTAAGTAAATAAATTTACACACAGTGCAGTGAAATCAGATCGTTTGACGCAGTAATTCACCTAATTTGAAAAATAACTTCGGGAGGAAAAAAATAACTGTTGCCAAGGGTAGTGGCAGCAAAGGTATCTGGAAGTGGTCATGACAAGTGGAGGGGGAATAGCTCTGGAACAGGGGTTTTGAGGAGCACTGGGAGGTGGGGGGAACATCACAGCAGCTGCTAAAGCCACTTGTTTTCATTGTTTCTTCGTCGGGAGTAATTTCAGTGAGTTTTGCCGCAAGTTTTTCGAGGAGGAAATGGTTTGCTGAAAAGTGTTTGCTTTGCTTCCTTCCCCTTGACCATCAGCTGGGGAGGATTTTTAGTTCTTGAGAAGTTTCTTGAAGTTTTTTTACTAAGGAAAAAAAAAACAAACAACCTGTTCTTTTTTTTTTTTTTTTTAATTGTATTTTCTAATGACTTCAAGGATGTGAATTATCTAATTCTTAATGGTGTCACTATGGTTTGCTGTCCTGATACCTCTTAACTTTCATGTTTTATACATTTTCTGGCTTGTTTGGCATATATTTAGAGCTGAGCTCTGCTGGGCTCAGCCGCTCCCCTGCCCAGGTTTCCATTCTCCCAGAGCAGCAGCATCTCCATGGATTTACCTGAATCCAGCTTTTCTGAGCCTCCCAGCTCCTGGAGTCCCAGGGCTGCAGAATTATGGCTAAGAGGAAGAATTGAAGGATTTTGTTTTCAGATTACTTCCGTAAGGAAAAATATATAAAAGGGGTCTGCCTCACGGAAGAAAGGTCATCAGGCTCAGCCTGTGATTTATTGAGAATTTTACAATTTTTAAAAAGAAATAGTTGCAAAACTCCCCTCCTTTTGACTGCTGCAAGCCATAGGGAGAATGCAAGAAGAACATGTTAATTCTTTAAATATGCAGGATTGTGACTCTGTCACTGACTCTGCCTCTCAAAACTGAACATTTAAGTATCTGCAAAGGCCGTATTTTGACTAATTTTGGCAAACCTCATGAAAACATGCATTTCTCTGTCCTATTACACGTGAGTTGAAAGTTGTCCGAGTCTCTCCTCAATGAATGTTCCCACTATGAGACTTTTCTCCCGTCTGCCATTGAAGTTTCCAGGTTTTTTGAAGGCAACTTCCAACTCCGTGGGCTCATTTCATCAACCCTTTATCAGGGCCCATTGTACCTGCAGGGTTCTGTCAGCTTGACAAGACGGAGCTGAATCTGTTCCTTCTCATAATCAAGATAATAACTGCTAAAAATGGATGGATTTTTGCTGCTGCTGAAAATGCAGACTAATTCTTGCCATAATTATCAAGTCTTTAAATGGTAATTGCACACTGTTACCATCTATCTGCTGTCAAATTTAGTTCAGTAATTGACCTCCTGGTCCAGGAATTAGAGACAGCCTTTGATTATTGGTTCAATTAGTCTTAAAGCGTCATGTCTCTTTTCTTTAAGGTATTTTATCTTTCCGACCACTCAAAGGAAGTACCAAGAATATCACTAAATATTTCTTGCCTTCATCACTATTAGTACCTGCTGTGTCTGATTTTTTTCAGTATTTGGGTACATGGATGAAGTTTTTGATGAGAAAGTATTGTCTTTGTGCTTTGTCTCAGTTTTAACCTTTAGTGACACTTTTTGGGGACAAGGGAATGGGCTTTTCTCTGGTGACAACAGTGGGGTTGAGCTGCTAATTCCCAGATGGATTTGAGTGTAGGGCCTGCAGGCTCTGTTGTTCAAATATGAGGAAGGCAAAGAAAGAAATATATTTTTTCTGGGATTATTGTAAGCAAGACTTTCCACAGAAAAAAATGACCAGGGCTTGGTTTGGGAGAACGGAAGAATAGAAATATTGTGTCCTTGTCATCCACAGCCGTGTGGAAATGGAGAAACCTGTGGAGCTTCACTTGTTCCTCACTTTGTGTACGACAGTAGTAGTGCCATGGATTTCAGCAACTTCTGCTCTGATTTTACCCATGTAAATGAAAGAACAGTAATATCAACAAGGGCCAAAAATGGGCATTTTCTCTCTTTATTAGCACTTTTTTTTTCCCTTTTTTTCCTTTGACTCCCTGATCAGAGAACATGTTGGGTTTTTTGTGGCAATGCTTATTTTGTAGCTGGGAGATGAACACAGGAAGCAAAACTCACATCCGTGTTTGTACAAACACTGTACAAGGTGAGCTCAGACTTCCCAGCTGGATTAGCCACTGACTGTTTTTTAAGTTGCCTGTGTAAAGGTGAATTTCAAAGCCATTCCTGAGAAGCAGCTGAAAGGGCAGAGATTTGAGGTGGAATTAAATCAGTGTATGGAGCCTCATCTTGTCATGGGGAGAGGAAAAATCCCAGCTCCATTTGTCTAAAACCTGCCCTTCCCTCCCTTTCCCAAATTAATTTTCCTGGTGAATGCACAGAGGGAGTTTCCCCCTTGGACTTTTTCCCTGTGGAAATTCAGAATATTCCAAAGGGGTTTCTGGACACTATATTCTTCTGTTGCTGTTGCACATACAAATGAATGTCTACAGAGATCAGAAAGGAAAAATACGAAATAAAACAGGAACCTGTTTTCTGGTCCCCACCCTAAAATGAGCAGTAAAATAAGATTGAACAGAATAAACTCTTTCCCTGCATGTGACAGGTATGTGACCTACAGTTTTTAATTACTTCCTTGCAATGAAACTTTATTCAGTTCTACGTTAATTTTAACCACCAGGATGAGGCACCTGCAAGTTAAATTGTGCAATCCCTGTCCCTCCGGGCTGGTGAAGCCAAGGCAAGTCACCCTTGGCTTTTTAATTCCCCGCGATCACCACTGGATAACTCATAAGAGCAAACAATTGCTGAATAGAAACAAATACAATCTGGAATTTCATATTCCGCAGCGTTCACCTGGTGCCTGAGCTCAGTGTTTTTTATCCCAAATCCCTTCTGTTCCCCTTGGAGCACGGGAGGGAGTGTTGCTGTGGTTACACGGGGGAACAGGCAGATACTGCCACATGCACTGGGGCTCTTCCTGGGAACGCATCAGGATAATTGCAAGGAGTGATTGTGCAGGGATATTGCTTGTTCCTGTGTCTCTGCAGATAATCACTTTTATAACCTTGGCTGTGTCCTCTGGAAGGATTTGAGTACACAGTGATTGTAGGAAATCACCTGTGAGTATTATTTCCCTGGGCCCTGTCCCTGCTGGACTGACTGACAGGCTTTCCCTGCACCTCAATAGCTGCTGCTCAGACTCTGGTGCCTCCAGTTCTTGAGCTTTAACTGGATTTCAGCATCTATTGGGTTTTTCTTTAATCTCAGAACTTCTGCTGCTTGAGGATTTAAGAACTTCAGAGCAGCCCAAACACCTGAGTCCAGTATTTAGATACTGCAGGACCCTGAACCTGCAAGTCCTTGACATCAGTCGGTGCATAGATAAGCTGGATTTTAACTCTAAGCGTCAGCAGTGCCTCCTCTCCTGAGTGTGTGTCCCAAAGCTCTTGCTCCTAAGAATGCCAAGCCCCTCCTGCACAAGTTGGGGAAGGGTTTTCCAGTGGAGTTTTCCTCATGGCTTCCCTTCTGTAGGCCAGACCCAAGTGAGTACTGAGGATGCTGGTCTGTATTCTCCTCCAGCAGACCTGACCCCCCTGAGGATGGAGGATCCCTTTTTGAATGGGTGTTGAGCAGCAAGAGTAGGGGCTTTTAAATAAATCAGTCAGTCTCACAGCTAAAAACATCCCAGTAAATGCAAAAGTTCCTGGAAGGCACAAGATTTGTGACACTTCAAAGGCACCTTGAACCCCACTGTTCCCTGTTTACTGGGATCTGGTCCTTAGTGAGGTTATGAAGGGATGTTCCTGTCCTGATGGGTTTATAAGGACCCTAAACATTGCACCGGCACTTGGGAAAATTGGTGGAAGCAGCCCAAGTCATCTCTGAGAGTTGACCTTCAGTCAATCCATTCACTACAATATTAAAATATCATAAGCATTCAGGGAATTCAGAATTCCCCCTCCCTGTAACTTTGCCATCTCATCAGAGTTACCAAATATATGTAATTTTTTTCCTTTCCCCCCCGAACAAAACAACAAGCTTTGCTGCTTCTCTGAGACTCTTCATTTTCACCACATCAGGAACTTATTAATTCTTGATGAGAATTCAAGCATTAATCAATTCCTGATTGAATTGTCCCCAGAGGGAAAGAGGAGAAACTGGGCCAGATTTGCCTTTTGGCTGCTTTGAGTTCTGTCTCTGACTTTACACACGTGGCAGCAGTGGGATAATCAGTCTGCTCGGCTTCAGCTCCATGTCAAATGCATCTCCACAGCTAATGGGGCTCTCTGAGGACAATCTCCCTTGTAGAGGTACTGTCTGATGAGGAAAAATGGCCAGAGACCCTTGCCTCTGCAAAATGCTTTAAAACCTACACAGAAGTGATTTGGAAGTGCTGCTTCTATTATTTTCTCCCTCATTGCAGAAAAAGAAGTTCCAACATAATCTCATGAAAAAAAAAAATCAAGACAGCACAAGCAGATGTTGTTCCCGTTAATTGCGAGAGAGAACCAGTTGGTGGCGGTGCAATCGTGGAAAGGTTTCGGCTGGGAGGGATCCTAAAGCTCGTTTTACCAGCACTGGAGCTGTCCAGCAGCACAGCAAACGTGAGCTGATTCCTGAGCTCAGGCTTTGAGAAGAAGGGACTTGTGCTGCTCAGCCCCGGTGGCTTCTTCCTTCCTCCCTCCTTCGTGCTCGTGCAGCTGAAAAACGTGTTTCATTTTTGTTCCTTCCAGTGTCCAAAGTCAAGCTCCAGGGCCCTGCAGTGATTGCTCTGGGAGCAGTCACCCAACCTGTGTTGGTGTGGCCCCACTGCCAGCACTGACTGAAGGATGGGAGGGCTGGAGGAATTCTCCTCCCAGAGCCGAAGAAAAGCCAGGGAGGAAGGGAATGGGAGCCTGGGACAAGGACAAAGTGCTTGGGCACTTCCCTGGGGCTTGGGCAGAGAGCTGAGCTGACTGAAGAGGCAGCTGTGAAGAGGCCACAGAGGTGGAGCAGGTTTTAAACTCCTTCATTCAGATTTTTAGGTTTCCGAATGCAGTGGAAGTGTGGTCCTGGCTGCCCTGGGAGAAGCAGAGGGAATGGGATAGCACCTCAATGCCAAGCGTGTCTGTTGGAGTGGAGCTGGAGGGCTCTTGGTGGCACAGGAAGGCACAGCTGCCCATGGGTCAATCCTGCCCAGTTTGGGGCTCAAAGCAGCAGGATTCTTTGTTGTTCATTGGAGCTTTTGCCATGCTGGGGCATCACCAGCAGGGCCTCTCTCTGCAGGCTTCAGGCACCCACCATGGAGATGATGGTGATCTCTGTTGAGGGTCAAGGCCTTGCAGCCTCTGGTTTCACCTGGGAATGGCTCTAGAGGATTTAAATGGCTGAAAAAGAGAAATATCCAATTTTTGTTTTTCTCAAAACCCCTTCACAAACCCTCAAGGGCCTTTGAGAAGAAATCTATACCAGGAAATACCCTGGCAGTGATAGCACTAAATAGGGTTTGTGTTTTATGAATTGCTGCCCTGCTTCCTCTGGAAGGAGAAGACCTCTATTTCCACCAGCCTCAGCTAGGACTGCACGAACAGCTGGGCAGGAAGGGTAGGAAACAGCTCTGAAAGGTCAGCAGGGGACTGAGGGAGCACTTAAAATGAAGATGTCAGCAATGAAATGGAGATTTATCAGTTCTAGTGACCTGTATAAACAGATGAGAGCAGTTGTAGCTGGTCACTTATAGCCGTGTAAATTTAATTAAATCAGTATTGCTTGCAGGAAATGGACAGTATTGAATGTAATAATTAGTGGCTCTTTCTGCTCCTTTGGAAGAAGCAAGTAGGCAGCAGGCACAGGGAATGGTCCTGGGACCAGAGGGCATTGCCCTTGTCAGTGCCAGGCAATTAACACAGATGAGCCATCAGTGAGTTCAGTTTTCTAATGGCTAAAACACAGGATGGGGCACTTGGTCATGTCTGCTTGGGAAACAAATCCCACAGGGTCTTCTGCTCTCTGTTTTGCAGCGTGTGTTTGCAGGGTAGAAGGAGTTGGGCTTAGGGGAAGAACTGGAGAAGGACCTCAGCATCACTGGGTTCTTTCCTCTGAGCAGCTGGTGTGGAAGCAGCTGGAGGGACATCAAAAGCTATGGCTGACAGTTCCCTAACTCCAGGTGCATCCCATCCAACAGGAAGGAGCTCTGTATTAGATCCCATCTCCACAGCAAGAGAGTGATTGATGGCTGAATGGAAAATTAGAGGTTGCTTGGTGCAGGGAAGCATGGTTTGATCACGTCTAGTTCGTGCTAATGGGATAAAAGTCTCAATAGTTTATTTACTCTTCTCCAAGAGATCCAGTTTCACAAAATTTACAATGAAACTTCCCTGGTTCCTCCCCTTCTCCTTGGCCCTAAAATGCTCCATAACAAACGGTGAGGGGGGCAATTAGGAGCACACAGCACGGAATGTAAATGAGTTTAACAGAGTAAGACAAAAAAAAAAAAAAAGGCATGAAAAACATGCATGGCCAGTGAGTTTAAACCTGTTTCATAATCTTCTTTCTCATAATGTCCTTTAAATAAGACAGGAGTGAAAAGAAGTTGCACCAGCCCACTTGCAACTGGACCCAGAGCTGTTGGTGCCTCTGTCCCGTCAGGGAGGGAGGAGGGTGATGCTGCTGCCTCCCAGGAGGGAATAATTTATATCCCAGCAGTGATTAAGAGGCAGTTAAACAGCAGCTACTCTCATCAGACTCTGTTAAATCACTAAGTCTGCCTAACTGGCACCTAAAATTTTTAAGAGCCGTCTGAGCTTCTCTTTGGATCGTTAATGTTTATTTTTAATAAGTCCTGGCTCGCTGGGGAAGTTTCAATAGGCTGGGAGAAAGCTGGTGTTCTGCCATTATTTAAAAAGGGTAAATGGGATGACCTGAGTAATTACAAGGCTGTCAGATGAGCGTTCAATCAATATGTGTTTCATAGCACCAAATGTAAGGTCATATATCTAAGAATAATGAATGGAGCTGATACAGGCAGGATAGGAGATTTTATCCTGGGAAGCAGAGTACAACAGGAGAATGCTGAAGAGGTCTGGGGAGAATCTGTCTCTCTCTGCCACGAGGAAACTCCATGTGGGGATGCTGCTGTCCTGTTTTTCTGTCAACAGTTCATGCAGACACTTGGAAATTCAGAGGGAGTTCAGGGAAAAATCACCAGAATGATGAAAGATTTCGCAATCCAGCCTTGTAAAACTGGAGTCTGCTCAAGGCACAGAGGAAAGGTGAAGAACTTCCCAGACTGGTCTCTAATGGTCTGTGCTGGGATCATACTGGCAGAAATTATCGTGGCTGCAGGCTGGATTCAGAGAGCTCAGCTATCAGTGGTGTGTGCAGGGCTCATTAATTACTGACCTGATAAATTGGGATTGGGGCAAACTTCCACCATTGGATTTCTTTGCAATAATCTCATCTTTTCCAGCCATTCTTGGTGGCCTTTGGACTGGTCCTCCAGTACTGGAGTGTGAGGTTGAGCTGGTGGCCGAGGCAGGTCCGAAGGGTTTGGCTGTTGGCTTTGGTTGGGTGGGCTGGGGGCACAGTGGGGTCTCTGCAGGGCACAGCTCTCAGCAGGACCCCTGGGCTGGAGCAGCCACCCCGCAGGAATGAGAACTGGACATCTGCAATAACACATACAACCGATAATCCACCCCTCAGCTTGCCCAGATGTGTCTGACAGCTGAGCTCCCACATAAGCCCTTCCATTATTCACAGATTTCCAAGGAGCCACCCGGGCTCCAGGGTTGGTTTTTGAAGGTGTAGTGTAAATCTAAATCAAAGCTTATTTTCAGCAACTCTGCTGGAGGTCAGGATGTGCACAGGTGCCTCTGGACTCTGCGAAATCTAAAAATATTTCCCAGATATAGCATTTTTATTTTCTAAATTCTCTTCAGAAACTCATGAACTCACTGATTTTTGAAGCAACCATTGAAATCCTGTACCCTCCTTTTCTAACTTGCTTTCATCTCTTAATTAATTGACAAAATTAGCAACAATATCTGCCCTGGTTTTCCCCTTTAATTAGTTGTTGGATCTTCTGAACGAAAATACCGCTGTATTTTGGGGACTTGGATGATGCATTGCCAATACAATTTGCACATTAATGTTGGGTTTGTAAATTGTTTATGTTTAAAAAGAAACTGCCAATGCCTTTAGGGGAAAAAAAAAATCATAAAAATCCTGGAGTCCAGGAGGAGCTGAGTATGGAAGGGCTTCTAGAGGCTGCAGAGCAGTTTACTCTTCTTGGGTGCTCCTCCCTTGATTATCCACCAGGAGTTAAGGAGATGTAGAAGTAAAACGGTGTGGTGGGAATGAAGATGCTTTTGACAAATTTCCCTGTTAAAACCACGTATTTTTAGAGTACAGCTTGACTTTGTATTTAAGTGAAGAGCTGCTTTTCAGGGTTTAAATGACACTTCTATTCAAAATTTAAATCCATATCTCGTATTTTGGAAGATTAAACCCAAACAAAGCCCATCAAATCATTCAGTAGGGGAAAACTCCAGGTTGGAATTTTTTGTAGGACACTTTCCCACTCCATTTTACTGTTCTCCCCCAGGTTAAGGTTTTAACCTTTCATTTCCTTCCTGGGCAGGGAAAATTTGATGTTGATATTTCTCACAAAAACAGGCCAACGTTTATTTCCCAGACCCAGCTACGAGTGAAAACCGCTTTGTGAGGCTGAAGTCCCTGGGTGCAGCAGACAAAATCATTTGGAACACAGTGCTCTGAAAGCAGGAATGGCTCCCAAAGGCTCTGACAACCCACTTGTCTCACACCTGCTGTGCTCAGGTTATATTTGCAGCCTCCAGAATATATTTGTTCCCAGAAAGTCACTTTGCCACTCGTTCCTTTGGCTCTCTTGTTCCCTTTTCTTCCAAATTCCAGTTTCCCCCTCTCTAGGGAGGCAAACCTTTGAAGTTTCATCTCTTTATTCATAGTGAGATTATTAAAATATTTATTGGGTGCTTTCATGAATCAGAAGTCTCTGAGGAGGGCTGCAGGACTCAGCCTGGATTTGGGAGCCCGATTTGGCTCCTCCTCCTGACTGGTAAATCAATTCCTGCTCATTTGAAGCTGATGAGCCTGATTGTCAATATTCCACCAGCAGCTAAATGGAGTTCTATGGATTTGGGTGGAGCTGTGTCAGATTTCTAAGTTAACTTCTAATCAACAGAATTCAAGTCAATGGGACATAATTGCAGGAAAAACATCACTTTTTAACCAAAACCCATTTAGAGATAACTTTTTCCTTTTTCTTGGTACTCACCATCCTACAAATCTTAATTTAATGGCTTTATAGTGTTAAAAATAAGAAAATAAGCATTGTTTTAATTATCCAGCAGTGGTTGGTTTGTTGGGTTGGGTTTTTAATGAGTGTTTATTTGTTTTATCACTGCTGACAGAAAGAAGTGTCCTTGCGACTGCAGCATCATCTGAGACCAGCAGTGTTATTGTTTCTCAGAATTTAGTCAAAATGTTAGTCAGTTCGGGTCAGTGTGGGCAAATACTTTGTTTTCTGATCATCTGACACGTCCTCAGCTTCAAAGCCCTAAAAAAAAATATAAAATAAACTATTTTAATCTTTGCAAATGCGATTTCCATAAGTGAGCAAACCCAGAATCAATGAGCAGCTCACACCCCATGTTTTGTGAAACATATGGAAGGCACTTTTTATAGGGTTTCTAATAAAGTCTTCATTATTGTAATATGTACATATTTTGAGTGTTGTCAGGTTGTCTTTCATTGGTGTTACTGCTAAAATACATTAGTTGGAAAATTACTATAAATTACGTGGAGCTGTAATTTTGTTTAGGAATTCTGGTACCCACTTGAATCCCTTTGGGAAGGAATTATCAGAAATTTAATATGAAATTTTGATCTTTTTTTTTTTTGGTCTGTTTTATGTTAGTTTGGGGTTTTCTTGGTTCTGGTTTTTATGAGGGTTTTTTATATCATCTTGGGGAACTACAGTCAAGAGACACAAAATACAGATTTCTTTAAAGAGTATATTGACCACCAGCAAATGACTTCCCAAGGAATGTCAGTCTGTGGTGTGGCCTGTGGAACTGTGACATTTTTGAGCTCCAAATGGAAGATTAGGAGATGGGAATGGAGGAGCTGTTGCTTTGAAAATTCCAGTCGGGATCCCTGTCCTACAAACACCTGTTTGTGGCCAACAGACCTGCAGGGAGGGGGATCGTGTGAAGGCAGCTTTAGTTTTCTGGTTTTCCATCCCTAAGTTGTGTTCTCAAGCACCCCACGGCTGCGGTGGCCCAGATGAAATACTGACACTCCTCCTGATTTAGGGTCGTGTTTCCCCCGTATGTCCAGAGAGGCTTTACATCCCAGGACACCAGGCTCCCGATCCGCGCTCCCGTGGGAAGCGGGGCTGTTTTGTGGGGAGCGGGACCAGGGAGGCTGAGGGGGATGTGGGTAGTCTCTGCTGCTTGTCAGACTGATCCTTCTCTCTTGCCTCCTGGCACGTGAGCCCCTGGGAGCTGTTTGAAACCCTTTGGGGTTATCCCAATCTCCTAAAAACACCCAGTGCCGAGAAAATCCTTTTACATCAGTGTCGTTCTTGGGGAAGCTCTTGTGGTTTTTCCACGACACAGAGGTGGCACTGCAAGGCTCAGCTGTCACCTTGAGATGGATTTAGTACCCAACAGATGTTGGACAGGGAGGCAGTGCCAGTTCCCTGTTTCCAGCCCCTTGTTTCCAGCGGTTAAGCGGAGGAAATATTATTGATTAGCTTTCAGGGCTAAAAAATAGGGATGTTTGCACAGATATGTTCTGCATCATCGTATATCGACTAAGTGTATGAAAGACAGATAAGACACAACCGTGATGGGCACATCTGGTCTGAAGCAATGGCTTTCATTACCTTTATTATTAAAGTGGACATGTTAACACTCAAGTCCCAGAGTCCTTCTGTAACCTGTGTGATCAGCATTGAATCTTAGATTTGCTGATCTCCAATTCAAGTTCTCCAGCACTTTGGTATAACGTGTTTCCTGCTCTTCTGAGAGAAAACTCGTTCAGAGAAACAACAGGGAAGGGATAAAAACATTACCCCGAGCATTGGACTAAATGTGAGGAAAAATGTTTACTTCACATTAATAATTAAGTTTATTTCCACAATTGGTTTGGAAATGTGAAAAGCACTTCATTTCCTAGATAACCTGATTCATCTGCTATTTACAGAGTATTGCTTGAGATCCAAAAATATAAATTCAAGCAGAGGGGATGTTGTCACTGGAAGAAAACGAGGATGTGCTCACCCTGGGGTTGGATTTGCTGTGTTGCACTGAGGTTGCCTGGGCCAGCTCCATTTATTGTAGACTTTGTGTGGACTTGGACTAGTTGTTGTGACGAATCAAGGGGCCAAGAAGATGAAGTGCTTTAATCATAATCGCATGTTCATGAGCCAAATTTCAAGGCAAGGATTTAATACCTTTAAGTGCAAGAGATAATAAGAATAATGGCAAAAGTTACGTTGTAAGGAGTAATTTCAGTTTCTAAAGTAAGTCTCTAGAATAGTTCCTAAAATAATACTGAGCCAAGTAATTTGTGTAGCTACATAAATATTCCCTGTGTTCCTTAAAGCAGTTCTTTTTCTCCTCAAGTCTGCAAATTACCCTTTTATGAGATGCTGTACAAACTAACTACTATATCTATTCGGAGTATGATAATAACTCCTTGCCTTTGAATGAAATATTTGGCCCTTGAGAATCTGCCAGTAGCTTTCCTCCCAAAATACCTGGAAATTGAATAAGATCTTCAGCTTTATTATGTACATATAATACTGGAACCTGTGGGATTATGTGTAGTAACCTTATTTACAGAACCCTAAGATGTGTTTGCAGAATGTATTTTAGGCTGGGACAGCTCTGTAACACATATTTATAACCTCTTCTTCTTCTGTCACTTGATCTCAGAGAAATGCCAAAGGTTTTAACTCAGAAGAAGAGTAAGAGTCCCCAGTACAATCTGAGCACAACTTTACGTGCAACATTTCAAAGGAGCAGGAATAAAATCTGTACCTGCCACAGTAAGAAGTCAGTTCCTAAATCCTTCTTGCTCAAAATTCAAGGAAATTGTAAGGAAATGCAGCTTTTTCTCTTGTAAGAACAGCTCATGGATGGTGTGTCCTTCGGGTTTTGGAATCGGAATAGGGCCAAGAGTTTTCAGGTACCAGAGGAATAACATTGTGACCTCATACTGATGAAAAGGCTTTAATTTCTTGCAAAAGTGTATTCCCTCAACTCTGGAACCAGGACTTGCTCTTGAAAGCTCTGGTGAAGAAGCTGCTCCCACAAATATATGCAAGTTCCCAACATGAAATCCACTCCCTTTGGAAGAAAGGAGGGGGGTAAAAAATCATACCCTCTCCAAGTGAGAAAAGGGCCTGCACTTGGAAACTGTGAGTGAGTTCCAAACCCTTTTTTTGGGGGGGAGAGGCAGCCTGGAAAATGTGGAAACACACCCTCCCTTGTCAGAAGTATCCACCTCATCTGCTCGGTGTGCATGAAATCCTTCTTGGCCTAAATGTGGGCACGTGTTAGGGCTCTGCAAAGCAGTTGTTGTGGTTTTAGCCTTGGGGGTACTGATGCAAAAGGGCTTTGCAGAAACTTTAGAGAAGTCAAAACACAGGACAAAACAACTTTTTACCTTAGTTGAAGGAAAAAAAGAGATTTGCAAAGACACCACCACCCCCGATCCTCTTAGCGGTTCCTTCACAGATAAATAATTCCATTACATTTCTGTTTGAAACATGCAAGCATGATCACTTTGGCGGGTTTAGTTATTCTATTTTTCTTTGCTAAGCTGTTCTTTACAGGCCTTTTAAGGCACTGGAACTGAATCCATGTCCAATCAAACTGATCAGCATTTTTTGGGCATGACTTTTCAATCACAGCGTGATGTACAGTCATTTAATGTAACTTTATACAGCAGAGCTGTTTGGATGATTCCCTAAAGATTATCTGCAGGATCTTGAAGAGCACTTTGGATAGCTCAGAAGCCTCAGCACTATATATATTTTTCATTACGTTCCTGCTGCTTTTGTAATGTTTCCAAAGTGTCAGTGTTGGGTACAGTAACGGAAGAGTTTGCAGTTTCCTTCACCGAGACAGCAATGCTGTCTAAGGTGAAATTAAAATAGACTCAACTCATTGGTGGAATTAATTATTAAAATGTGCTCAACAATCACTCACATCAACCCTCTGTGCTTACAGGGCTCTTTTTTTCCCCTTGTGCAAATACCACCAAGACAGTGAGAGGTGGCACTGAGCTACTTTGCACTGGTGGTGGCCATCCCTCCTATGCCTGTTGTATTATTTAAAATGTGGCTTCCATTAGTTATTCAGTGCAGAGCATTTGCTGGGGACAAAATGAGTCCTTATTCATTTTCAGCAGCATCTAAACCTGGGAACATCAGTTTTAAAAAATATTCTACTTCTTGGTGTGTATTTTTCATTTGGTTCTTACCAGCTGTCAGACTCTGAGTTAGGCTCAGCTAATTGGATCAGATTTTGTTCTTCAGCCTGATTGGTTTTCAGGTACTGTGGGTATTGTTGGGATGAATCTTGGGTTGTCCTGCACTGGGTAGTTTAGAAAGAGCCCCATGGTGTCAGCAGGTAGTGCCTTCCTGGCTCATGGAATGGTTTGTGATGGAAGGGACCTTAAAGATCACCCAATTCCACCTCCTGCCCTGGGCAGGGACACCTTCCACTAGCCCAGGTTGCTCCAAGTCCCGTCCCACCTGGCCTTGGACACTTGCAGGGATGGGGCAGCCACAGCTTCTCTGGGCAACCTGTGCCAGGACCTCACCACCCTCTGAGTAAAGTTTTTCCTCATGTCTAAACTAAACCAACTCTGTCAGTGTGAAGTCGTTCCCCCTTGTCCCTGTCCCTCGAGGCCCTTGTAAACAGTCTCTCCCCATCTTTCTTGTAGCCCCTTCAGGTCCTGCAAGATCACAATCGGGTCACCCCAAAGCTTCTCCGGGCTGAACAATCCCAGCTCTCCCAGCCTTTCTTCCCAGCAGAGCTGCTCCAGCCCTCTGACCATGTTGGTGCCTCCTCTGGACTCTCTCCAGCAGCTCCATGTCCTCCCTGTGCTGTTCCCAGGGCTGGAGCAGCTCTGCAGGGGGGTCTCCCCTGAGGGGGCAGAGGGGCAGAATTCCCTCAGCCCTGCTGAGGATCAGCCCAGGGCACGGGGGGTTCTGGGCTGCTGGGGCATGAAGATGACCAGGGAAACCTCACCAGAGTTTCCTGAGATTCAGCCTCATTAAGTATCACTGGAATTGTGTCAATGATTCCCAGAAATCCCACCTCCGTCACTCAGTGGCTTCATTTAAAAGCACAGATCTGTTTGTGAGCACAGTCTAAAATTCGGAAATCTGGGAGTGGATGTGAAGCAGGACATTTAGGAGGCTTTCTCCTGTGAAGAAGTGAGTTTAAAGGTCTGAAGTTGTGGGGTGGGTTTTTTTTTGTTTTGGTTTTTTTTTTTTTCCAACAGAGATGATCTTTGAAATCTTTTCCATCAGTTCTCTCCACATTCCAATTTCAGTTTTATAACACCCCTCACTGTGCACGTCTTGGCAGGAAGCTTGCCCATCTTGCAGAGCCTTGCATGAATAATTCATCGGAGTGTCATGCTGATTCTCAAAAGGTTGGAATATTTCTTTGGAGAAAGTGTTTAATAAGATTCTTCCAAACAACGCAAACTGGAGCTTTGTATGAATTTTATGGGGTAGTAACTCTTAAAAAGGTTTTGCACGATCAAGGATTTAATGAAGTGAAACCCCAAACATATGGTAGTCCCTTCTACCTATTTGTTTCCTGGGTTGAAGGATGGAGATGAAGCTGCTTAATTGGGGTCAGAAACTCGAGTCTGTCAGATTTGAAAGCACAGACAGAAGTTTCAAGAAGCAGGATACAACTCCTATTTGGCTGCTTTTATTTACATCTCCATTTGGGTGGTGTTATACGACAGGGGCGGAGAACGAAGCAGCTTTTCCGCTTATTTTCCAAGCCAACAACAAATATCGCACAGCTCCTGCAAAATACAGTCACTAAAGTCTCCCAACTGCACCATGTCCTAAAAGTTTTGTTCAGGCAGGTGTCATTTAACCCACCAGAGGCACTGAGGCGTTTGCAGCCTTGGAAGGAAAGTGAGCTCCATGACAAATTATGGGTGTTTAGAAGTTCCTGAAGCTTTCTACAATCAAGAGTGTTTTGGCTTTGTTTGTTTTTCTTTTTGAAGACAACTTTTAAACAGGCTTTGGTGATCTAAGAGGCTGGTTTGAAATAGGAGGTCCCTTGAAATCTTCCAAAAGAACCCTTTCAATTGTTTTTTTTTCCCCTTTTTTTCTAGGCTGTTTTAGAATAATTCCATTTTTTAATGGGCATTACTTTGCCAGAAAGCAAAGAGCAGAGTCCAAGTCAAGAACCAGCCAGTGTAGTTAAAATTCAAGATCACATCAATCTCACTGGGGTTTGCAGGAACATATTTCAGTGTGTATTTGACAGCTATAAAAATGAGATAAAGTATTTTGTGTTGTTCTGAGGATGGGAAACCATAGGACTGTTTGTTGGGAAGGAAAATAATTCACAAAGGAAATGTTCATGGTATATAACTGGTGCTCATTATTGAGTAAATTAACTAGCCAGTTATTATATTGTTGTCATTTCAAGCCTTTTCAGCAGAAGAATTTGGCCTCAAATCTGAATTAGGCGAAGGCTCCCACTGGTGTTGGAGTGGTGACACAGCTCCTGAGGCAGCAGGTCTGACCCTGTCAGCAGTGAGCAAAGCTGAGGAGACAGTCAGAGCACTTGGGGACAGTGACACTCACACTGTGACTTTGCCCTCTGGGCTGTTTCGAAGCTGGAGTGAGTTAAAGTATTTCTCTCAGCTCTCCAGTTTAGGAAAGGATGAGGAGCCCTTTCTCCAAATATCCTTCCAGCAGTGCTGGAGCTGCTGCCCAGGGAGCTGCAGAAGCTCCATCCTTGGGGATTTTCAGGACTTAACTAAAAAAAAAAAGTTTACTTAATCCAGCATGAAGAGCTTTACTTTGAGTGGTGAAATTGTGATCTCCTGTAGTCCCTTCCAACCGTGATTTCTAGAAGCCTGTGACATTTTAAAGGCAAGAGGCATTTGGGATTTCAGGGAGGCTTTGGACAACACCCAGTGGCATGGGAGGGATCGTGGCCCATGGAGTGGGATTATAAAACAGAGCTCCTGGAATTTCAGAGCAGAGATCTCCAGGTGCACACATGTTCCTCGTCCCCCACCTCAAGGATCCAGCAGGTTTTTTATGGACCCACCCTTGTGTCTTGACAGACTTGAAGACTTGCACGTGCATTACTGCTGGAATGTATTCCTGGATATTGCTCTCTGCAGATCCTTCCAGGGAGCTCATTTAAGGATTACATTGGTGATTGGTGGTTTTCAGTGTTTTCATAATCAGGTTCTAAGAGAACTTAAACTAGCTGGGGGTTTTTTGGTTTTTTTTTTCCTAGTTGTCATTTAGTTGAAATTAATATTGTAATTGCTTTCTCTGGAGACTCTAGAGCTTCATGCACTCTCATTTATGGAGAGAAATATGGATGATGGGTGACTAATGATGCTTAGTTAGGCATTCTTTTAAAAATAAATACTGAATCTGTCAATCCTCTCTCTGTCAGAGAGAGAAACAGCTCCTGTTTTCACACAGTCTCTTCCTTCAGGGGATTCTGTCTTGGGAAGCACTGTAATAGGGAGAAGTGTATGGGGTTTGACTTTTTTGGCAGTTTTTACCCTTTCCTTTGCAAATATCCTTCCACTTTTCTGATAACATTTATGGGGACTGAGAGTGCATTGCTGCCAGAGAGGGAAGAGAGAACGTCTGGCAATGACATTGACCGCAGTAAGTCAAGTCCATATTCTCTGATGTTATAACTAAGGATAATAAAAGATGGACCAACAGCATCTTTAGCCTGGGGAGCTCAGCTGAGCTGTCTTGAGCAGGATGTTGCTGTGTGGAATGAAATGAGCTGAATCTGTCCTCAGTGGTTTAGACAAAGTGGACTGGAATGTCCAGCTCTCCCTCTGCCTCCTTTGCCAGCCTCTGGCTGACAAGACTTTTTTTTTTTTTGTTCCCCTTATCAATAGTCTGTTGACTGATTAACTCAGTTCAGCTTCCTCTGAGTGCAAGTTTCAAGAGGACACATTTGTATTTTACTCATAAACATACAAAATTTTATTTCCTTCTTATTAACTCCTCACCCTTCATTTCTTGCATTCTCTTCTTGTGAACAGTCTTGCTTCCTGCAGCTTAAAAAAGAAAAGGAAACACTTTACTTTCCAAACCTTCTTAAGGGTCAACCTCCTCTCTTTGTCAAATAAGCTGTGGGCTACGAGGTGCAGGAGAGCAGAGGGTGCAGTATGGCAGAATGAGCAATCAGCTTGGATCCAAACAGAAAAATTCATGACCTAAATGATGCAGCTCCCTCCAGATGTCAGAGCAGCAAATAAATGTTTCATAGACTTTGCTTTCCAGGTCAGCTCCAAACCATGATTTCATGTTTGTGGTTTAACCCCTGCTGTCCAGAAAAAGCAGCAGGGTGGGATTGGACAGGGAGCAGGGAAAGGGTTCCTGGACATATCTCTTTTTGGGAGCATTAGTGTCACTGGTGCCTCCAGCCAGGAAAAACAATGTGCAAGACTGATACCATAATCTTGAGGACGGGGATTAATGTCACATTGGTTTTCTTTGTGGAAAAATCTGAGGAAGTAATTTCCAATCCCCACGAGAATGTCAAAGCAGGTTTAGCACCCTGGGGCAAGAGCAGAGGCTGCAGGAGCCAAACCAGCCCTCTGTGAGCTCTGGTGCCCTCTGCACAGGAAAGCTTGTATTTTAACAGTGTGACAGAGGAAAGTAGATGGTGAGAGGAGAAAGTGAGGGCACGAAGCCAAAATTCTCTTTGTAGGGTGAACACTTTCCTATCGACTCGACCCTCACAGCTTGTAGGAGCACTGGGGGCTTTATTACAGGTGAGGGAAAAGCCTGTTACTGCTGCTGCATCCTCAGGACCAGGGAAACTTTGATTACGTGTGTTAATCCCCCTCTGTTGAGCAGAGATGCCTGGCACCAGGGCCCTGCTGAAGCAAGATTCAGCTGCGTGCTCCAAATTGGCCCCTGCGATTTCCGTGGCGCAGGGAACTGTATCATGGCAACCTGTGTCTGCAAGCCCGGCCTGAGCAAGCTGTGCCTATTATTAGGAAGCCAAATGGGACTGCACACCACGCAGTTTTAAATAGAGCATGGAGATTGTCAGCAAATTCTGTTAACAAGTGGCAGAATTTATGTGCTCGTGGGCCAGTCCTACATCGGAGATTTATGGAATTCTCCTTTCACGCTGTGCTGTTGCTGCTGCTTTACAATTAGAGGGAAGCTGGCATTGCAAACATCTGCTGCCCATGTTGGCCTGGAGTTGCCAAACTTCTCGCTCTCTCTGTGCCAAGCAGTACCTTGCCAGCAGCACCGTTGTGCTTAAATGTTAAATGTTAACTCCCGAAAGCGCCGCTCGCAGACGTCGGTGCCACTGAATCAGCACTAATACTGACATTTCACTCGGGGAAGGGGAAGGATTTGGGAGGCAGGAGCTTAATTAGCATGGAAGTGCAGAAAAAATAGCGTGTTCTACAAAAGAGCCCGGCAAGAGGTTATTTCCTGTGTTTTCCTGAGATTTCCCGACATCTGTTGTGGATCTGTTATCTGGGAACGGGTGGCTCGGCTCCAGGCTCTGGTCCCGCACTGAGGTTCCTCCTGCTGGGGACAAACCAGGGCACTCCGGGTGTGCCCCAGTTACTACCAGAAGTACAGAACCTGTTCCCCTGGTGCATCCAGCTGTGTTGGGGTGAGATGTCGCTGTAGTGCTGATGTTGTGCTGCTCCAGGTGGGGTGGGGGCTGCACTACGTGATCTACAACCTCACACTGAGAGGATCCCAGTGTCCTTTGCACGTGTACTCACTCTATTTAAAATGATTACTGATGGCTAAAGAAGGTGTCAGCTTTTCATTGCCACTGCTCACTCTAGTGGTTAGTGGTATTCTTCTGACTCTGCTTCCTGAGCAAAAGCAACTGCAACATGTACGAGACATTCTCATGGCATAGAAATCAAAACAGTAGTGAAGTCCTAGGAATCCTGCCCAGGAGAGCTGAGCTGGGGAGTAGCAATGTTCTTGAATAACATGAATTCAGGCTCTATTTCTAGCTGTGTTTTGGGGTAGAACTATGAAATTGTTCATGTTCAAAAAGCCTTCCCAAGGTCATTGAGTCCAACTGTTTCCCAGCACTGCCAATCCCACCCCAACCCAGTCTTTTAAGTCCCTCCAGGGGTAGTGACTCCACCACCACTCTGGACAGCCTCTGCCAGGGCTTGACAACCATTTTAGTGAAGAAATTTTCCTTGATATCCAACCTAAACTTTCCTTGGCACAACTTGAGGCTGTTCCCTCTTATCCTATTGCTTGTTACCTGAGAGAAGAGCCCAACCTCCACCTGGCTCCACCTTCCTTTCAGGGAGTTGTAGGGAGCTTGTAAGCTGAAAGCTTAATCTAAAAGAAGAAGGAATTAAATGTAAAGAGCACCAATAGACTCCAGAAATGTACATTACTTTCTCTTCCTTATGGGGTAACATGTTCCTTCTTCTAGTCAGTGCTTAAACTCAGGCTGCTGTCAAGTTTCCCAGCTCACTACTGAGTTTTTCTCTTTTTGTGAGTGTCCTGCTTTCTTGTAATTATTATTTTGGGCTTTTAAAAACTAATAGTCTTCACAGTTTTCTGTGGCTTTCTGCATTTGTGCCACTCACTCAGCTGCAGGTAAGACCCTGCCTGTGTGAGCATCCCCAAGCACAATCATATTTGTAGGTGAGGCAATGCTTCCCTTTTACCTGGATCTGCTGCAGGAAGTGGCAGCTGGCAAATATCTCATGTTTGGCACTTTGCTTATTAGCTAAGCACTGATATCAAGCTGATAATGTGTGTATAGTAAGTTACAGATACGAAAGGCAATGCTTGGCACTCTATCTTTTAGTTCATTCAGCATAAGAAGGGCTGAAAGCAAGTTTAGGATCATTTCTGTCTGCATCAGTGGGTTTGCCTGTGCCACTTTCACTCATCTTAAGAATTTCCTTGCTCTTGGAGTAGCCAAATGTCGTAGCACGGGCTGTTTGCAAAGTGAGACAGTTTATCTCAATATACAACTGCGACATGAACAAGTCAATCCCTTTTTTTTCCACAATGCATATAAAATATTTCACTTGATCAGAAAGGAGAAAAAGATGAAGTTTAGCAGCAATGCAAAGGAGGTTTTGTTTCTGGGCTGAACCACAGGACTTCTGATGGATAGAGACGCTTGTAATTTTAGGCAATATTGTCACAACAGGTTGTTGGTGCTAAATTTCCCTCTTGTCTGTAGTTTCCCATAGGAAGGACAGTGTTGAGGGTATAAATCCCTGCAGGGTGTCTCCCTGTCAGTGCAAATCCCCAGACTCTGGCTGCGTTCAGGAGGTTTTGAACCATTTTCTGCAGCACTTGGAGCCAGGCACTGATCAGCAGAGGGCACTGATCTAACAGGAGTTGGAGAAAAATTGCCATTTTACTTCAGCGCAGCCTAAATGGCCCCAAGATTAATCTGTTAATATCCTCTCATTCCTTTCCCTGCTATATCAGTGTTAATTGCCAAACAAGTGACAACTTTCTCCAGTATATTATACTGGTCCATTATACACTGCTGCTGTAGATATGGTTATTTGCAAATTTGCTACAGACTCCTCCACAAACTCCAGAGGTTTTTATGTTGCTCCTTATGTACGAATTCAAATAAATAGAGGCTGCAACTCCATCTATTTCAAATTTAATCTGCATGCTGTTTAAAGCAGCCTAAATATTAAAAACAGATTATCGGAGTTTTCCACGGGAATAATTTTATTTTTCATAGTTTACTTTCGAATCAACTTGTCTATTTCCTTTGGGCTTATTTTCCTCCAAAAGATTACAGGGGTTTTTTGTTTGGTTTTGGGGTTTTTTAACTGTGCATTCACAAGTATGTTTAAGCAATGGTTTGTTGTCAGCTGGGCTGACAAATGCAGCCGCCACTGAGGCTTGGCAGAAATAGTCATCATAAACCTGCCTGAATAAAAAAAAAACAAACCTGGAAAGTGAATGAAATCCAAAGGAAAAGGCCATCACGGATGTGTTGGGGTGAAGGAGAAGGCAGACAGGGGCAGAAGCTCCTGCTGGTGATTCCCAACTCCAAGGGCAGAGCCCTGGCACGGGATCAGGGCGGCTGCAGACGGGGTTGAAGGCAGTCGGGTGTCAGCACAAGTGATGAGGCCTGGCGTGTCTGGAAATTGCTCTGACAGCCAGGGCCCTATAAAATTTTAATTTGAGAAATGAACCTGTTCTAAACTTTGCCAGTCAAGCCCTGCAGCTTTTACTTGGGCAAGATTTTTCGCGAAGATAAATGAAAATGGACTTAAGGACTCTGACAGCAGCCAGTGGGCAAGTCCCTGTCTTGTGTCTGGCAAACAACCCCAACCTGTGTCATGAGATTGGGGTCAATAAATAAATATCAGTTGGTGTAAGCATGTCTGGAGTGTCACAGCATTATTAAAAGCCTCTCAGGTTGAGCAAAGGACAGTTTTTGTAGCCTTGAAGTGCTGGCCTCCTACAAATTGTGTTTTTATTGTCTGATATGTATTGGTCTTACTCAGAGCATTTTGTCAAAGGTAACTGTTTCCTGCAGAGTTTTCTCAGAATTGTTTCTTGTATATTGTTTTTAGAAGTTCTGAATGAAAGAAAACCAATTACTGAAGGTGCAGGTTAGGTGTTTAGTGAATATCACGGCTCAAACCAAAAAAGTGATCTCACTTTTAGCTATTTGGGATGAAAACCCAGAAGGAAACCCAAATAAAGACACTTAAGTGGGACCACTAAAGACAGCACCTCTTGCTGTTTCCTAATCACTGCCATGTAACAATTAACAGGGGAAAATCTCTGGAATGGCTGGAAAGGCATTACCCCACCTCCCAACATATGCTAAAAGCAGCATGTTCAGTACTTGTTTTGGGAAGTTCCTGTCCGAATACAGATTTTACTAATAGGAATTAGCAACCAATTGTCAGTTAAGGACTCATTTATCCCACTTTCTAGTCAGCTTCAACAGAGCAATTGCAAGTTGGTGCTACCCAGCTGAAGACAAATGCCCTCTTCAAACACGTTCAGACAGACATGATTTTCCAATATGCATGTGGTCCCTTCCCAGCTGATGGTAGTGCAGCTTTGTGAGCACTAAGAATTTTTCTAGTGCAGTATTCATGTTGCATGGTCATTTTTTTTCAATTATCTTTTTAATGTAATCTGGTTTAAGTTTTGGGCCAAAGTCTTCCATCCTTTCTCCCACTGGGTGATGTTTTATCCCATCAGTATGAAGGCAGCTGGATTTTGTGCTTAATTACATTTCATACGTGGCTTAGCAGTGGCCATTTGACAGAGAAAACTTACTCCTGACTGTGAATGTTAAGCAGGATCTGACCTTAGTTCAATCTGAGAGGCAGCAGGTCAGACTTAATAAGTGGTGGCTTTCTGATTTGTTTGTTTGATTTAGTCTTGTTTAGCAAATGCCAAAACCAAATCCCTAAACTGAGTTAGGTCATCTTGAGTGAGGTCAGTCAAAGTGGGCTGATTAAATCCCCCGATTTTAAGCTGGATTTTAGCTTATTCATGGCAAAGGGATGCAGCCCAGGATTTTCTGCTCCCACAGCTGCTGTTGGGCACTGGTTCTGTCCAAGAATAACTTCCTAGCTTAGGTCCTGCTGCAGGATCCAGGCTGGACTTGCCAAAAGGAAATGCAAGTCACCTCCTGACGTGGATTTACATATTATACATATCTATACAATATATAGATATATATTATGTTGGTGAGGGAAGAAGTGAGACACATTTATGATGCCTGAGCAGAAAAAATAGTGTAGCTGCAGCTGCAGGTATAATCCTGCAGGGAAGAGATGCTGGGAGGTGTTCAGCAGATATCACAGACTTATAGAATTGTTTGGCTCTTAAGGGACTTCAGAGACTATCCAGTTCCACGCCTGCCATGGGCAGGGACACCTCCCACCAGACCAGGTTGCTCCAAGCCCTCTCTGACCTTGCCTTGGACATTTCACCTGCTGTGGAAAGAGAAACTGTTCTTTGTGTCACAGTCCGATAGCAAGTAAAACATCTCAGTTTGTTGTGATCCAAAGAGCAGAACTGGCTGTTTCAGGTGTGGGAGCCCATCCCAGTGGAAGCAGCAGATGGGAGGCAGAGCAAGCCCAGGTATGTGTTGGTTGAAGTGTCCTTCTTTCCAATCCTCGTAACATCTGAAAGGAAAATTAAATGTGAGGAAAAGGAAGAAAAAAGGCATTTTACAGCTCTTGCAATAATGTCACTGACTTAGGGAAGTACGGAGGAGATGTTCAAAGGGGCCTTGGCTCTGAGGGTACTTTGTTGAGAACTCCATGAGCTGCCCAGGGAGCTGGTGGAGTCCCATCCCTGAGGGTGTCCAAGGAATGACTGCATGTGGCACTCAGTGCCCTGGGCTGGGTGACAAGGTGGGGGTCAAAAGCTGGACTTGATGATCTTGGAGATCTTTTCCAGCCCAGATGATTCTGGGATCCAAGGGGAGGAGTGTTACACCCATTATTGGTAGTGGTCAGTGCAGAAAATTCACCAAGGTCTTCATTCTGCACTTGTTTTCCTCAAAAAAATAACTTTGCTTTCCTTGCAAGCCACGCTGTCATTTCCCAGAAAACAAAGATACAGCCAGGAATAATTGCTTTAGCCTTTAGTTTGGAGTGGAATTTTTTCTTTCCCTCTGCCAAACAAATAGAAAAAGCACTTGTACTAGTTTAACATATATTCCTATCTAAGAAGAAGAAAAATACAATAGAGATGAAGATAACTTTATTTCTGTCAGCAAAGAAAAATAGATATTTGATCCAATCTATGCTAAACTTTTCTTTGCAGTTCTTGAGAAATACATAAAAAAAAAAAAATCTATATATCACATTCTTGGCCAGTGCTTGATGACATTACCCTTCAGTTTTTCCTTCTGTTTTCTTACTAACTACAGCAAAAAAGGCAGAGCATAAACTTAAGTGCCAGTAAAGGCAGAGTAGCAGAGTTCCCGTGCACCTCATTTTACAATTTGCTTTGACACGAAGTGAGAAATAACTGAGCACAACCTTAACTACAATAATTGCATTTTTGCCATCAGGAAAAGCTTGTTACACTCGTGTCCTCGGAGAAATAATACACTTTTTAGGTTTTGTTTGGTAAGACTCCGTTCTCCGTAACCTTGGAGGGCTCGAATTCCAGCGAGAGGGATGTGATGTGCAGGGGCTGGATCCCTCCCCGCCCGAGTCGATAGTCTGTCATGGTTCTGTCAATAGTGGGGGATGGTTTATACCACCACAGCCTCAAAATCATTCTGTGAGGCATGTCTTAAAACACAGGCTGATTTTTAAAGCAGTCTCCTTTATCGTCCTCTTTTTATTTTGGGGGTTTTTTTTGTTTTGTTTTGTTTTTTTTTATGCTGTTTTTGTTTCAGGTCATACCGTTTTGCCAGTGAT
>VXAY01004762.1:1223298-1305050 GCA_013399855.1 Oxyruncus cristatus
TTTTTTTTTTTTTTTTTTTTTCCCCCTTGAAGAAGTGTAGGAAAATATAATTAATTCTAAAATCTGCATGGATAATGCTGAAAACGCCAGTTAGGTCAGAGCCTGAGGATGAGTGGGCTTTGTGAGCTGCGGATAAGAAGTTCCTTTAGTTTTAGCAGGTCCAGTTATTTGAAATTTGGTGCTCATCTTACCTGGGCTCCCCCAGTCCAAAAAAACCTGCTTAATTATTTGCATCTCATAAAACATGTCAGCAATTTCATAGATTTCATTAGTACTGCCAAATACTACTTTATTATAAGTATTGGTGATCATCTACAGCTTTGTCAAGGACTCTTTTTGTCACTCTCTGACCTGAAATGAAAGAAATATTGAAAAGAATATAACAAAATCTGAAGCAACAGATTTTTTTTATCATAAAAAGCTCCAGAACATTAGTAACTACCATGACATTCCTCCAGAACTCTGAGTACATGAGCAGTAAATAATCAAACATGTACTAAAGACTGTTCTATTAAGGTTGTGCAATAGGGTAAAAGAAGCAAATAGCTCCCAGTGGCATTAAGAACAGGACTGGGGATTATTAACCACAGGGATAACAGGATCCTGGTTTATTTAAATATAACCAATGCGAGATGGGAAGTGTGAGGTGGTACTAACAAGCCATTCCAGTAGTTGGAGATGGATATTAAGTTAAAGTGCCTTGTGCTCAGAATCAATTTGAATTTACTTCAGACTTTGCATAACCTTCTCCTCAGTGCTATACAAATGCCTTGATAGACTCATTAAAATCTGCAAAATGGGAGAGAAAATCATAAGATCAGAGACTCATGAAAGAGTGGAAATAAAACTCTATAAGTGAAGTGTGAAGTTGGAGTGGATCAGTGAGAATTTTAAGTCCCAATTTCTCTCACTTCGTGGCTTTATCACACACTAACAGTTACTTCACCACTTTTATGTAGCGGAACGCACACATTACAACTTATTTATTCAGATTTCTTTTTGTGGGGTTGTCTCTTTGCTATTCTACTCGTGCAACTCATGGTGAACACCTCCGTGATGTCTTTGGTAGAAGAGAAGAGCCAACATCAGTGAAACTGTGAGAAATAATGATCCTTGAGTGCTCCTTTCGTTACCCCGGAGGACAAAAGAGCAGAGGTTCTGATCAGGAGGAATAGTTTACGAGCTAAATAACCATCTCCTACTTCTAGAAAGAAATTTAAAATGCAATTCATCTCATCAGGGGAAGTGCATAGATTTGGTTTAGAGAATACTCTTCTGACTTGCTGCTAAACACCACATGAAAGGGGTATTTCTACTCCCTGTTCCCGTCTGCCTCCAAATGGACAGTACAACTGGCAGCATTTTATTTAGTCACACAACCAAACCCAGATTGGTGTCTCATAGCTGCTGTTCCTCTGAGGTTTAAACCTGGTTCTTGTCCTTAAGAGTACCTTGAAATGTGACTTTTATTCTGACGAGAGATTTTTTTGTTCGAAACTCCCATTTACACCCCAAACTGAGGGAGAAAAATTGAGATTTTCTTTATCATGATTGTACAGTATGAAGCAAATTGCTTCAGATTATGATTCCCTCCAATTTCAATGGTTGCATTGTTTCACCTGGGGCTGGCTGACAGATCCTTCATTTATCTCAGGCAGACTGAGGCAGCAATGGACATATCTGAGGCATTGGGCTGCTGCTGATTTGTCAGCCTTGACCTCCTGCCACATTAGCTCATTGCAAACCTGGCACTCCTCATTTCTCAGCCCTCGGTTTTGTCCTGAGCTCTCTGAGCCAAGATTAGGCCCTTTCACTGTTTGTGAAAGTTCTATGGACAGGTACCAAAAGACATCAGAGTGTGTTTTCTTTCTCACGCTGGATCCCTACTCACCAGTTTGTGTCCTATATCAGAAACACAGGTCTCATCACTCATATCTCACAACAAAATTTAATTGCTACCCATCTTAACTCTGATTTATTTTATAGACTTGGTCTGGCTTAAAAACAGCCTTTACACCACAGAACCAGCCTGGATCATGGAAGAGCAGTGAGTTCTTGGTACTCGGTGATTAGAAGTTGCCTGTGATGGACATACTGGTGATTTTTTCTAAAACCTGGCTTTGGTCAACTGCATATTTAAGCTTCATTTTCAGAAAGGATTGCAGTTGTTGGAGCTGAAATCTGAAGAACCAGCCTGGCAATTTTTCAGCTAATACAAGTACTTCTATGAGTGCTGGGAGCTAATTCCATGTTCCCTTTAAATTGGATAAAACTAACCACTGTTTCCAAGCCCCCTGGAGAGGCAGCCAGCATGGTCTCAGCAGCTTCTTCTCACCAGGGAGGTGGCATCCCTTCTCCACTACAATTTCTTGCAAACTTTGCATGTTCAAATCTGGACCTCATCTTTCCTCCTAATGGGAATTAATAGCACTGGGAAATTCTCCCAGCAGTCTCCTTTGAAGAATTACGGTGTGACCCACTAAAAGCTGCCTCTCCATTTTTTCTTGCAAGTAGGAACCCATGGGGGGGGGAAAAAAACCCCACACAACATTATTGCAGAAACAAACCAATAAACCCAATCCACAATGACACTGCTCACAGGCAGGGACAGGGAATCCCAGACTGGTGCCTTTTCCAAACCTATTGTGACTCACGAACCTTAAAAAAATATCTCTGCTTGAAAGGAGGTCTGGGATTGTGCAAACTCAAAGGATTTGGGAATCAGCTGCTGAGGGAAATGAAAACAGAGGTGCTGATTGCAAGCAGTAGGAGAAAAGAGGTGTTTCTCACGCCATCAGGGGGATTTATCCGTGGTGATGGCTCAGCTCCTGGAGGAAGAGGACCTCTGGGAGCAGAGGCAGGTCTATGGCACCCTTTGCTCACCACGGAACCCCGAGCAGCTGCTCAGCTGCCAGATGCTCTGATTTGGATGAGTAAATCACAGCTGCACCACTGAAAATGCAGCACTTCATGCTCCAATCTATGCTGTCCAATCCTTATGTCTCACTTTACAGATCAGTTTTCTTTTCAGTTCTTTATAATTTTTGTTTAAGTTGGTTCTTTCTTTCTTTCTATTTTTTTTTTTTTTTTTTGTCCTGTGGCTGTAGAGATCTCTGTGAGCCATCAGATTCCATGTGGTTATTCAAGTAGAGCTCAATAAATAGTTGAAGTAATGCAGTTTTTAACTGAATAACACTCCCACTGAAGTCAATGAGATTTTTAATATGTTTAAATATCACAGAATGTAGCCCTAAATTCAATTAAGTTGAGAATTGCAAGAAACCTAAATCAGGCATGTAGGAGGTCTTGGAGGGTTGGTTCCCCCCACCCCCCCCAGATAAGAGTTGTGTTTCACATGGTGGTAGAAATCCAAAATGAAAATAAGGGTCACCTCCCTTAATTTGGACTATTGTTCCACAGATTATTTACTTTGTGGTACTTCATCTCTCAGTGGAGGCTGATCTGACAAAATGTAATGAGACATGAGTTTAATTTATCCTCACAACTAAAAGTTACAATAAAACAACCTGCCTTTGATGAAACTCTTGAATTTTAAAAATTCTTTTAACAGCACTCTTGGACAGCACAGTCTTGCAGATTCCCAGACATCTGGAAGCAAATGCCAGGAAATGAGCTACAATAATTCCATGAATGTGGGGATTTCAGTAGCATTGCACAATACCCATGGCAGGGGGTGGAACAGGATGATCTTGAAGGTTCCTTCCAACCCAAACCATTCCGTGATTCTTGAACAGTAGTGACTGGAAATATTTGCTCCAGAGACTGTGGGGGGGAAAAGCAGAGCTACAGAATCATAAAATGTTGCTGGAATCAGTGTAATGAACTCCCAGAATGGAGCCAGGGACTTGAGCTTGGCAGCGAGCTGAGCAATGAACTGCAATAAGGAGTTGCTGTGTGTTATTTTAGGGCAGACTTTTGTAATTGTAATTCTTATTTACAAAGAGAGTTATTGTGCTTTTGTCTGGTTGTGCTATTGCTGCTCTCAGGGATTAAGAGATACCCAAACCCACCAACATTTCGATGTCTTGTTCAGATAAAGAAGAAAGAACGTCTGTCCTTGGCAAATCACAAATAATAGAGGCAGGTCGGTGAGGAGATCAGGAGAGATTTGAGTGAGAAGCAGGAAACAATTGGCAGTTCACAACAGCCCAAAATCAAACTGAGTGTGACGTGGCACAAGGGCTGGGCATGTCCACATGAGTTTCTCATGACTCCGAACTTACTGTGGTGATAAAGTGTTGATCTTTATCATAACTGAGCTATCTAATAATCTCCTTCCCTGAGTGCTGAGCTCCCCGAGCAAATCCTGCAGCCCAGGCACAGAAAAGGGACGTGTTCAAACTCGTTTTGGGCAGGATCCTTCTCACCCAGCACTGCAAACTGTGGGCAAGGTCACCACTCACCAGCTTTCTGTCTTCAGTGGGGCCTGGACTTCATCCCACTGCTGGAGGAGGAGCAAGCTGTGAGTATCTGATTTGTTTACACAGAGTGGGAGGTGGGAACGATAATTCACCTCAAGAGCACTTCACATCTTTTTTTTCTGACTCCAAACTACATGAGATATTAATTTTTATCGCCATTTTATTCCATGTAAGACATAGATGAGGTTATAGAACATTCTACGCATTTCCCACACTACAGCAACAATAATTTACATCAAGAGTCGTAAATTATGAGCCCATTGGCAATATCAGGGAGCAAATTCTTTCTAAAATGCTTCAGTGGGAGAGCTGGTTCCTGTATGTGTGCTCCTTGTGACTCAGTTCAGTCTGAACTGATAGTTAATTGGATTGTCATATTTACAGGGTAGGTGTTCAAACATGTCTAAACCTCCCCAACCTTTCTGTAAGGAGAGAAAGGCAATGTTAGAGCCAAATCAACCCCAAACTTTTAAGCCTGTTTGCACAGCAAGCTCAATAAGCACTTTTGCGGATCTGCCTGAAACCTGTGCAATGGAAATGCCATTATTCTCTTTGTCAGTGTGCAGGCGAGTTCTAGGACTGGTGGAAAACCTAAAAATATGAAGTTTGTTTAATAAAACCTATTAAAATGGGTGGCATGAAACGGAATTATTTCAACTGGAATCTATACACTGGGGAAAAGCAAGATTTTGAATATTCACATTACAGCTCATTGAAAAGGCAATGGGCTATGCAACAAGATTGACAACAAAGGGAAAAATGATGAGGAAAATTGCCTTACTTATCTGCTAGAGTGCTCTTGACTGCCAACTGTAATTTTATGGTTCATTATATAAAAAAATACCATTAATGTTAGTACTTGTGTATCATAATCACGAGAAGAAGGGAAAAAGTTCATTGAAATGTGCTCCATTTTTAATCAAGACACTATAATTGTGTGTTTTTCAGGCATCATCAATTTCCATCAATTTTACTGCTGCAAAAATAATGTGCTGCTATAGTTCTTCCACAGGTCAATTCCTGCATGAGGTACGTTGACTGCACGACGTAAACTGTAAATAAACAGTGGCATAATTTATCTTCTCTGATATTACTTGATTCATCCCCAGCTTTAAGTTGATAAGGGAGGAAAATGGGATGGTCGGGTTTGAATTGCGTGGTGCATCATATAACTTAGAACTGGCAGGAACTTTTGTTACATAAATGCTGTTATATAAAATGTCAGGCAACAGCCAATATTAGCATTGCAGAGCCAGTATCACACAGCAAATGTGTCTGTCAACTTATCTGTGTGCTTTCAGGAGCTCGGAAAATCACAGAGCAGATAAAATTGTCTGAAAACAACGGCAGGGGCTGCACTGAGACGTGCCACAAGCCTCGTGGATTGGCCACCCCCAAGTAACTCTGATCACCAGAAAATCTGGGGAGAAAGGTGTTGGTAATTCAAGTGCTCCGTGTCTTCTTGTGAAAATGGAATTTTTCAAAAGGAATTTTAGTGACGCGTTCGGGTGCACAGAAAGTTTTGTGCGGAACAAGTTTTCTGAGTTAATGTTGGTGTTATTCCAGTAGGATGCTGGGGAACAAGTTCACGGCAGAGCTCAGTCCCAGTGCAGCCCCAGAGCACAGCAGAGTCCCTTCCCAAGGTATTTCTGCTTGACAAAAGAGAGATGATTTCCAGATGATGTTTTTCTACTTAGGGGATGCTCAGATTTTATTCCACGAATCTGTGGTTGAGACTGACCTTGAGGAAGAGCTTCTCCTTTCTCCTGGGAATGTGCCCTGGGTTTTGAAGCCTGGGTAAGTTAAATTTTGGTTACAAAATTCAAGTTTAAAACAAGTTATAACTGTCCCACAAAGTGCAAAATACTCATTCTAGATATGTTAGCAATGTTTTTAAAGGCTGTCCTTCATCTGCTGGTGGAGAATATTGATAAAAAATTGATGTGCTTTGTGGGCAAACCCTGTGTGGCAGCTGATCCTTAATCCCACTGAGCACATCCCCTTCTTGCAGAACTGCTCATAGAATCTTGGAATCCTAGAATGGTTTAGGTTGGAAGAAAACTTAAATTCCATCTAGTTCCAGGCCTAGCAGGGACACCTTTCACTACACCAGGACCAGAACTACTCCCAGTACTTGTTTCATGCTCACTCTTGTAAGCCCAGTCTAAGTTTCTTGCAGGACAATCTGCATGAAAATGCTCAAAAACGAGGGTAGATTTGTTACATCACATGAGAGCAGCATTGACACACATCACAGCCAGGGATAAACACATTTCCTCTCCACCCTCTCTCTTTTGAAAGCTCTGTCTCCTTAAATAAAGGAAGAAAGGCTCAGCACACTGGAAAGGGCTTCTGCTGAGTAGCTCATGTGAGGGCAAACAGCTCATAAAACTGGCATTACTTGGATGATATATTCATGTAGTATTTCATCTGTACTACTGTAATACACTATCAGATTTGTGTAGCTTTAATTATATATTACTTGATGAAATAAGTTCAGCTGTCAGAAGCCCACTGCAGTGTCTGAGGCACGCGAAGTTTTGTTGGGAGGGAAGGAGAAGAGCAGCTGGTTTTGTTCCTGAAGAGCACATTCTCCACCATGGGGAAGTGAAGGATGGTGAGGCTGAAGCTGAGAGGCTTTCCTGGGGCTGACAAGCCCTCCAGGAATCCCATCACTCCACCAAGGAGCCAGGGCTCTGGGAGCAAAGTGCAGCACTTGCTGCCAACTGAGCCTCTGCTGCAGCTCAGCAAAGGGCCCAAAATAACCAGACTAATACCCACATTTATGCCTGGTTTCAAATTGATGTCACTGCACTCCTCACACCTTTGAGGTGGAATTCTCCTGCAGAGGATGCTGAGTGCTGGAGGAGCCTCTCCCTCCTCCTGTCCCCAGCAGAAGGGAATGTCTGGGATAACACACTGCAAATGTGCCTGTAAAAACATGGCATTATTCATAGTGTATGATTAGTCTTGCACGCTTTCCTTGTTATAAATATGTAACACATGCTCCAGTGCAGAATGTGATAATGTATTCCAACATGATCTTTATTGCTGATATTTAAAAACCTGTTCCTGAATATGCACAGTTTAAATTTCACATGAATGTACATCTACCATTTTTCCTGCTTTAAAGCAGAAAGTCTCTTAGGCAAAATGTAGGTTTTATGTCAATCCATTTTTACCCCTTTCCTCATCTCACTTGTCTACAGTTAAATATTTTCTTCATCTTCCACAGGAAAATATGAATTATTCCAAAGCACCGAGTGCTGCAGTGTGTGTGTGTCTGTGTTTGTTGGTAAGTCAAAATACAAACACTGGGAGAAGAAATTCTCATTTGTTTTCCATTCCAGTTTTTTAAGTGATATGTTAGGAAGCAATCATAATAAAGAGGAGCTGGAGAAGCTGAAGAAATTATTTCTCAGTGAGACAGCAGCCTGCTGTTGTCTCTAATCTAAGAGGCACTGGATAGAGGTCATCTTCTGATCAATGAAGTGAATTTCATTTTATGATGCTGAAAACAGACAGAGAATGGTACAATCAAGTGCTTTCCAGAAGAAAACAGAAGCAGTCAGAGAGGGATGGGAGAACCATAACAAAACCAAACAGATTTATTGCTCTATAGAGCCTGTTTTACAAGGACCCTGGAGTGCAGGAAGAGCAGGTTGCCCTCCTTTAGCCCCCTTTACCAGCCCAGGACAGTTTTCTGCACAAAGGGAGTTCACATGGTTTGGTTCTACATTCAAAGATTATCTCTCAAAAAGGAAAAGCAATTGAGTTTCCAAGCTGAACACGTAAGTGTGTAATGTAATAGGACTTCCAGGAATCCTCATGGAATGCTGACAGCTTTTCTGTTCCATAGCTCCAGG
The DNA here is from genome assembly GCA_013399855.1 of Oxyruncus cristatus. NCBI lineage: Eukaryota > Metazoa > Chordata > Aves > Passeriformes > Cotingidae > Oxyruncus > Oxyruncus cristatus. The sequence goes on from VXAY01004762.1 coordinate 1,231,607, forward strand.
AACTTCCTCACAACTTCTCCTGTGTGCCTGGCTTAGAGGGACTGGCTCCCTGGTTGCCCATGTTTTGCTTTTCAAGAGGAGTTTGGCTTGCTCAGGTCTCACAGCACTGTCTGCTTTGATTTTGGATCACTAAATAATATGGACTGCAAGGTCAGATCAAAATGTTTGCTACTCAAGTTTTATAGTTAGTTTGGAATATTAAGCATGGACATGTCATGGTAATTGAGCAAATATTGGATGTCTTACGTAGCCTGTGCCACAGGAAAGCCTTAAAACAGTGTCTGCTGCTTCCAGCTGGGGAAAGGGAGGGAACATTCATCACGTTTTGGGGAGTTTGGTTACAAACGGCTCTTCACACTGAAGTTAAAAGTACTGAATTTCTCAATAAGCACAATTGTCTCTGTGAAATGATCCATCATGTAGAAAGCTGGGTAATTTTCCTGAGAGGAAGCAAGATAACCAATGTTGATAAGAGCAAGTAGATGAGAAAGTGGAAAAGATTGTTTAAATATAGAAAGGGATAAGGAGGTTTGAGAAATGGAGCAGGAAATGGGGAACTGAGCATCTGTCACAGTGCATGGGAAAACCATCCATTCCTGAATGTCTCACTCAATATTTGTGTCTGATCTGTCGATTACAAAAGAAAGTTGGACTGGAAATATTCCTTGGTGAAGGTTTTAGAGGAAGAGCAGATATGGACCTGCGTCCTGGGGATGGAAAGGTGTTGCTCAGGCAGGGATGGTGATGAGCAAATGGTTACAGACATCCATAAACCAGTCAGAGAATAAAACTGCAAGAATAGAGACCTAAAATGGCAGAGAAACAGTGTGCATAGGGGCTCAGAATTCTGACTGATCTGCTCCTCGTACATCTGTTGGAGGTTGTTTATGTGCCTCACCCAGATATAAGGACTGCTGCATAAACATATTTGAGAGGACACTGCTTGCCCCAAGTAGCCGAGCTTCTGTAGCATCAGAACATAGAACTCAGCTTATTTATTTCCCCAAACCCTGCAAACCATCTTCAAAATCAATGGAAAGGTAATGAGAGCCCTTGCTGTCAGCATGGATTAACCTGGAATTCCTTGGCACCTTCAGATCCCTGTGCATCAAAACGTAAGTTTATATCAGAACTTTGAACAGTGACTCAAAGTGTTCAGGAGTTCAGAAAACGACAAGAGAGAACGAACTAAAACGCCTCCAATTTCTGTGGTTTTCCAAACTTCAAAACCTCTGATTGTGCTGGGAGCCTTTGATCTCAGTATTACTTTTTCATTGCCTTTGAAGTCAAAAGCAAAGGGTGATTGCAGTGGGATCCAGAGGTGCCAAGTGTTAAGTCCCTCTAGCCACGTTTAAGGTACATCATATTAGCTATTGACCACTAGACACTAAAGAATGTAGCCATATGTAGAGAACATTTTCTTATTAAAAGAAGGTTTCACACATCAGTAGTGTTGGTTCAGATTGATTTTTCCCAACAGAGAGGTCACCGCAGACCACTGATGCTCAGAACCTCAGGAAGGTGTTTTCTAGTATGTCACAAATATGTGATGTATGTAACATGTATGTCCTGTTACAGCTGAGCAGGAGTTAAAACTGTATCAAAAGTTATGCACTAAACAGCAGCATATATTATTTTTGGAGCTGATGAGTGAGCCCTCCAAAAGGTGAGGTTGGTGAGGGGCTCAGAATCTCTGCCTGCTGCTGAGACAGGAACCTAATGCTGTAAATTGGTCCCGGTGTCTGCCTTCCTACGGCACAACTGGGAAAGAAAAATGGAAAGGGCTGCATTTATATGGCTTGTAAAATATTCATTTATGTGCTGCGCTGCAGGAGAATCGATCTCTGGAGAGCAGGAGGTTTCTTCATCTCAGTCAAATTAGATTAGAGGTAAGAGCTGAGTGGGATGAAATGTCACAGGGATGGGGACAGGGTGAAACAGCCTGGCTGTGAGCTCTGAGTGGGGCAGGGGGTCACTGGGATGACGGGGCTGAGACATGAGCTCGTCCCTGAGCAAGGGTGTCTGGGTTTGGATTCCACTCAGTGGCAAATGGTTGAAATATTTCTGCAGATTTGGTTTTCAGGGACTTGTTTTACCTGCCAAATCAAGGCAAGGTTAAATAAGGTCAGCACTGAGGGAGGCAATGGTTTATTCCTTTTATGCAAGGCACGTGTTGGGATTGTTGGGATGTTCTGTGCAGAGTCTGGAATTGGACTTGGATGATCCCTGTGGGTGTATCCAACTCAGGATACTTTCTGGTTGTGTTGTGTTCAGTGTTTGCTGAAGGAGGATGAAGCAATGGGCACAGCAGGTTTCATGCTCTGCTCCCCCACAGTCACCTGCTGCTCCCAGACGCTGCAGTGCTCCAGAGGTGTGTGAGGGGATGTGTCTGGCTGAACTGACTTTGTTATTGCGGCCTCTTGTTCAGTAGTTTCCTGCTCAAATGAGGAAATTTCAATCCACTGGATTTCTCTAATCCTCTAAGACCCCCAGCCAGGGCTGTGCAGAGAACATAAGATGTGATGTGGGCAGGCACAGCTTGGTTTGCCAGAGCCTGGAGTGACCAGTCACACCAATCCAGTGGTTTTTTCCCAGTTAAAATGCTCTTTGAATGTTTTAAGTGAGACATTCTATTGTGAGTGGTGTTCTTTCAGCCTTTTTCTGATGTTAAGGAATCCTTAAGAGTTTCTAACAACAGACTTTTACATAGTTAAACTGAGAAATATCTTCTGTAATGTTTTCAGCTACTTCTGACAATAATGTCTTTACCTTGGGAGCAAAGTATTCATGACGATGTCAATAAAGGCAGCAGTTTTGACAGCAGTTTTATATATCAGCACGGATCTGGAGTGCTGACTATTACCTGCATTATCAATTGGCGAACACTTTCCACGAGGAAGATGTCTCTTTAGAAAGCTGTTCCTTTTATGAGTGTCATCAACTCCTGTCAGCTCGACACGGCTGGGTTTGACTGGGTTTGAAGTTTTTGTTGTTGTTTAAATTTGTGATAACATAAGTGAGCGTTTTGTGAGAAATGGATGTTGAGGAATGTGTTATGTTCACATATAAACGGCTTCATTCGACTGCGTCTGTGCGAACGCCGAGATCTGTGCAGGAAAAGACTTAAGTAACCGAGTGATTTGCCAAGCTTTTGGTACTAAAACAGCCCAGGAGTAGCTCATGCAGAGGCAGTGACTTGTTGCAGCTCTAAATATCCCAGCCTTTAAAAGCTCTGGGGTTTAAAGCTTTGTGCAGAGTCTCTGTTGGATTTGGGATAACCCAAGGGCAGCGAGGGCAGACAGCAGACAATCTTATCCCAATAAGAAACACTTTATTTGTGATCAGCAATACTTATTTGTCCATGTTAAGAAAAAAAAAACCCTTTATGTTTCCAACAGCATAGATCAGTATGGTTTCATACTTCATTATTTCTTATTAAGGTTCTTGATGGATGCAGAAAGAGCACAGGTTTGCTGACATATTTTTTTACTGTTTGTTGATGAAAGGAACACCAACACAGGAAAAAGCAACATAACAAGGAAAAAGCAACATAACAAATATCACAGCTCACCACAGGCTTGTGTCAGTGACTGGTGGTCAATGGCCGCACTCCTGAAGAGCAAGGAAGCATCAGGTGACACTCAGTCTTCCCAAAATTATCACTGCCAGCTTGTGAGGGGCTGATAACATCAGAGAATGGGTTGGATTGGAAGGGACCTTAAAGTTCACCTCATTCCTACCCCTGCCATGGGCAGGGACACCTTCCACTAGCCCAGGTTGCTCCAAGCCCCGTCCAACCTGGCCTTGGACACTTGCAGGGATGGAGCAGCCACAACTTCTCTGGGCACCCTGTGCCAGGGCCTCCCCATCCTTACAGGGAAGATTTTCCGCCTAATACCTTGTATTTTGTACCAGCACAACAAAGTGGGACATGGATGGAGAGCAGAGAGCAGCTCCTTTCATTAGGGGGGGGCCTCTTTCTGAATATTTCCATCTGAGGTATAAATCACCCTTAACACATCACGCAGTGTAATAGGTTCCTGCAATTAAGTGAGAGCTTTATTGAATAAATTACCACGTTGTTAATTATATGTGTAATACTCTTGCCATATCTCCAGCAATTCCTTTGACTTTATTGCAGATAAAACAATGACCTTGTCTGTTTTCACTGTGCTTGATCATACAAAAGATTTAAGAAATGTTAATTGTGAGCTGTCCAAGAAGTGTTTAGAAAAGCTTTAATACCTTTAATAGTATCAACTCAATATTGAGACAATATTATTCCTAATACTTTCTGTGTACTCACAGTGCCAGTCCTTTGGAACTCACCTGTGTGAGCCACTGGCCTTGGTGTGTGCAACAGCCTCTGGTAATACAGTGGGAAAATGTTGGTTTGGTCTATAATATCTCCAAACTGATTCTTCCCAATGGAGTGGGGAGTCAGAAATTATCTGCATACAATCAGCAAGGATCTTTACGTAAATTAGTTCAGAATTAGAAGAGCAGAGCACAACTTGATGACATCGGCCCTATTTTTTGTATATTAGTCAATACTTGCTAAGTTTACAATTTTCCCTTTCCTTTTGGCTTGTTTATTTATAATTAAGTTATTTATACATGCACACAAGTACAAACTCACCCATTGGACACTTCAACTAAATTCCAGTGAGGCCTTATTTTTATTTACTGCTTTCTCCAATAAATGCACATCTTTCAAATCTCTGCAGAGCTGCATCGATTCCTAGAGTATCATCTCCAGGTTTATTGAGTACAAATGGTGACTGATTGTCCCTTGACACCTCAGGAAAACCTTAAACATACAAAAAACTGGTTTGAACAGGCTACAACTTTATTAAGCTACCACCACATCTGGGAAATTATTTGAGATGGTTGGGAATTTCTCAATAATTTTTTTTTCCCCCCACTGGAAAAAAATGCTGATTTGCCCAAATCCTAGCTGTTTGCTAAGCAGAATTTGATTCAACACATCCAATTAAGAAGAAAAAGAAGCCAGTGCAATAGCAGGTTGACACTGTTAACTGAAGATTGTGCTTTTTCTTGTGATGGCAATTTTTCAAAATTTTAATGAACTTCCACTTGAAAAAAGAGTTGAAACCAATTAATTTGACTGACCTGACAAAAAAAAAAAGAGGGAGAGTGTTGGTGGGTGGAAATGTGAGATCACAGATTTACACCCTGTCTCGTACATAACTTCTCTGCAAACTGTTGAAAACCTGGGGGGGAGATGAAGCTCAATCCACACTCAGGGGGGAACTTCCCTGCTGCTGCACTGCTGAAACCCAAACTGCTGCTCACAGAAAACTTGGGAAATTGAGGGGGGAGAGCAGCATCTCAATGGAAAAGGCATTAACAGCCTGTTTTTCATCTTCTTGGTGTCTTCTGCTTTCCTGAGAGCAGCTGGTTTCCATCATCCCCCGCCAGAGAGCGGAGCTTGGGGTTCTGCTGGTGTCTCAGCTCTTCCTTAGCACGTTCCAGCCCATCCCTGGGCCTGCCAAGCTTTGCTGGGATCCTCCTGAGCATCTCCTTTTGCCTCTGTTCTACTGAACATCATTTTTTTCGTGTCATTGATCCCTTTTTAATCGTGACTTGGTTTGAAATTTGCGTATCAGGATTCTGTCAAGTCAGTTTGGAAACACAGTCTGGTTCAGAGAAAAAAACTTCAGCTTAAGTACAGTTGGAAACTACCTTCCATTAAAAGCATTTTAAAAAATTCATTTGCCCCTGTGCTCAGTAGGGCACAGGAAGGACAGCAAGGCTTGAAAAGCCACGGCAACAAACCTCTTCAGTAAAAGAAAAATAACTTAATAGCAGCTTTCTGTGGCGACTCACAGTATTTCTCTGTTCAATGGAGCGTGAAAATACATGTGTTTCGTAGGAATATAGAAATGAAGAAATAATTTATCAAGCCAAACATATAGGTGTTTCTGTAGGAATTTCTGTGGCTTTGCCAACGTTATTCTTTTTTGACACAGCTTTCCTGATCTGTTGTCTGATGGGCAGATCTAAGGTGGGAGAGGGAACACTTCCCTTCATTTTATGACAAAGAAAAGGGAAGAAAGAAAAACTAAGCATTAAGATGCCAACATGTGTTTCATCTGCTTCAGTTCAGCAGAACGGGTTCCCTTCTGCAGAAGTTATTGCCTTCCCTTCTCTGCCTCTTTTCACAAGTTTTCCTATTTTTTTTTTCCTTAGATTCCTATTTTTTTTTCTTTGTATTTTACCATTCAGGAGAGAGTAAAGCACCTGCTCAAATCAAAGCCAGCAAGTGCCCAAGGCCAGGTTGGACGGGGCTTGGAGCAACCTGGGCTGGTGGAAGATGTCCCTGCCCATGGTCCCTGTCCCCGGGATGAGATGATTTGGTGTGTGCACCAACTGTGACAGAATTATTGTGACATCTGCGTCACCACCTCACGGTGATGGTGCCTTTAAATTTCTCAGTAAAGCCACAATGTTAATAATGGTCTGAGGAATCTGAGCTACTGTTTTCCCCACTGATTTTACTGCTGTGCTCCGCAGGAAAATGCTCCAAGACTTTTGTGACTCTAATTATTATACAGTCTGTATTATTAACACAGGGATTGCATTTAGGGGAGACTGAGTAGTGGCTGCAGGAAATTGGATAGAAGGAGACTTCCAGTTTAGGGAAAAGACATGATTATTCATTTTTCTTCAGCAAAATCTAAGATCATAGATCATAAGATCATAAGATTATAGATCCTTAAAATTTTGACTAGGGGCCAAAGGCTGAAGCTGTATTTTAGAGAAACATAAAATGCAGTGTCTGATGGGAATTATTTTCCTTTGAACTCCGTGGTCAACCAATACCCTTGACCCAACAGATGGAAAGGTCATGGTTAAAATATAAATCAGCTACTCTTTTAAAAAGCAAATACAAAAGACATTCAGCTCAGCAAAATATTATTTCTAAGCTTTGTACACTGACAAGAAATCCAAGAGTTTCCTGTAACCTCTTTGTCACTGATAATGTAAACATCTTTCTCCCGATGCAAATAGCAGGGGTATTTTTAGCACTGATCAGATGGCTTGGTATTTCTGAGGCTTTACTTATTTTTTTTTTGTAAAGCCATTTTCTAAAAAAGAATATACACTGTCAGCAGGCTTTTGGAGTGCTCCGGGTCGTGCTCAGCCTCACGTCATCTTGGCTTTTTGGAGCGGGATGTGCCATCACTTTCTGCGATGTACAATTGCGGCTGCAGCCCCCCGAGCCCTCCCTGGTGGGATTGTCAGCTCGGCATCCTCTGGACAGCCCGTCGGAAAATCCTGCCACGCAGCTGGAAGGCAGACGGACAGATGCTGGGGTAGGTGTGTAGCTCCTTCATCTCATTCCAAAATCCAGCCAGGAAGCTTCGGGCACGTGCCTTGCCCACTCACCCAGTGCCACGTGTGGTGAGAGCTTCCTGCAAAGGCCATTCCAGAGGTTTCTGGAGCAGTTCTCAGTCTGACAACACACACAGAGAACTTGACATGAGGCAGTTAAGAAATGTTTTACTGAATGTGACAAGAATGTGTTGTGGCACCTTTGATAGCCCTGAGTGCTTCCTTTAGGGAAGGAATCCTTCCCTGGGAGGCTGGGGAGGCCCTGGCACAGGGTGCCCAGAGAAACTGTGGCTGCCCCATCCCTGGAAGTGTCCAAGGCCAGGCTGGAACAACCTGGTGTCGTGGAAGGTGTCCCTGCCCATGGCAGGGGGTGGAACCGGACGGACTTTGAGGTCCTTTCCAACCCAAACTGTTCTGTCATTCCATACTGGGTTGGAATTTCAGGCCAGTGCCTGCAGTGAAAGGGAATCAGCTGAAGGGTGAGTGAATTTATACACTCAAACTTACACACTTCTCTGCCCACTCCCATTTCACAGCAGATCATCAGGATTGCAAGATCATTCCTGCCACGAGGGTTACTGTGACCTTGGAACATGTGGAACATCAGGAACATGTGGCAGAAGCTGCTGATTGGAGCTACCGCTCCAAAGGATAAAGGAAAAGGACGCTTAAAATTTGTGCTTTGCAAGTCCCTGGAAAGCTGGTAAGTTGGTTTGGCCTCTCACTTGTGCTGGGCATGACCCTCCCAGGAATTCTGGCATGTAATGGAGGCACAGCAGAGCGAAGGGGAATATCCCACCTCGGCAGGTCGGTGAGTACAGAACATCTGCTTCGCAATTGAGACTCTAATCTTCAGACTTATAATTTAATTAGTGCACTTAACTGCTTTGAGGTCTGCTTTGAGGGGTTTTTTGATCAGTTCTCTACCCCCAATATTGTTCTTATTTCTCAGAAACTTTCTAATAGGTAAGACAGTGCTTTTGTCTAAATGCAGAGCTTTATTTATTTGACTCTCTTTCCCCAATTAGTGAAGTTTGTGTAAAGGTATCAACTGGAGACATAATGGAATAGCAGGGGCGTTTTTCCTTGATTGAGTTTCTACTTGTACATTTCCCAAAGCAAATAAAACCAGCTTGGAATTGAATTAAGGGGGTTCACACCATGTTTTGTATTGGTTAATTTAATAGGTATAATATTCACCTGATTAGTTAATTCCACACCATGTATCAGTTCCAAAGTTGGTAATGTATTCAACAAGCAATGGATCTGTTATGGGAGTTGTGGTTTTCTGCAACGTGATTTATTTTTAAGGTAGTGAGCAATAACATCCAGGTTTTTTCAACAAAATCCTCTTTGCAAATACTGTTATTGGGAAGAAAACTTTTTGGATGACTTGATAGGCACCTGTTAAAGGACAGATCCTAAATCACTTAAAACATTTAATATTTTTATCTAATTTTATGGTGGACTCTTTAGGCACCTACAGAAATCAGGTTTCCTGCTCCTGCTGAACTTCAGTACGAGGAGGGTTTCTAAAGCCGACAGGAGCCTCTGACTGCCAGTAGTATTAGGAAAATGATAAGATTGCATTAATTTAAGGATTAAGAAGGGATCATGGGAAGCATTTTTTTACTGGATTCTGGTGGTCTCACTGTGATTAAGCATAATTTTCATCATTTTCTGTATCTTGTTGCAGTTCTGGCAGTTATCAAACAAAAAAGAGAAAAAAAAAGAAAAACTGAACTAAACATAATCATGGAAAAAATCAAAGCCCTGACTGTGGCAAAGTGGGATGTGAAACACATGGAGAAAATTAGGATGGGTTTGGTCCAGTGGAATTCCTCAGCCCTGTGGCTGGTAAGTGTTATTAATCCAAGATCCAAGTGCAGTTTCTGGGTGGAATTCTGTTGTTCATCAACATCCCAAGAACGCTCAGGGAATCTCAGCGACTCGTCAGCTCCACAAGTATTTCCCTGAGTTGTGCTGCAGAGGGAAATACATGTGATATTCAGATCCCCTGCATCTGAACTGCTCTGTCAGCTAAAACACGGAGCCATTTTCCACTTAAATATTTAAGTTGAGCAGTTTGATAGCACAGGCACCAAGGACTGGCCAGTCTCACCGGCTATCACGAACACAGCAGTGACAAACACCAGTAATACCTCACGAGAAGGTCAGCGCTCCAAACGAGTGGCACTGTAGCCTTCACTGGGACGTTTGCTGATATATGGGGGGGGACAAAACTTCAGGGTATGAAGTTATTTAGCCTCAGAGTTTGACCTCATGACAGACAGTGGCGCTGAACTCCTGAGCTTGCAGCTGATTGCAGGCCATAAATAGTGCATGTGGGCCATCCCCAGTCCACTGCCTCCTGTCATTTGTGTTGAGAACACAGCTGGAAATAGAGGACTCTGAGGGTTTTTCCCCCTTTTTTTTTCTTTCTGGGAGAAGGGAGGGGACGTTGTTGAAACAAAATCTTGTTCTTTTGTATAAATTTCTCAGCTTTGCTGGAAGTCTCAGAGCCCAGCTCTCTGATCCGTGATTCCATGGGCCCTGCTTGAAAGATAATCCTGTTTGGAGGATGTTATCCTCCTGGATAAAGCAAGAAAGATCTATTTTCCAAATCTTGCTGTGACTCAAGAAGGAGAAAGACTTGAAACCACCAAGTGGAGCAGCAAACTGTACTCGCAGTCGACAGCACCATCAGGTTGGGAATATTGCAATGGTATTCACAGGCAGGTAACTTTTGGGTCGTTTTCGTACCAATATTGATTGGCTGACTCTGCAGAAACGTTGCAAACGTGGCAGGAGAAAGCCTTGCTGAGGCCCATGAGCTGAGAGGTGCTGGGGTCAGTGAGCACCACAGGTTGAGGCTGCCCGGAACACACTTTAATGAAGTCTGACATCCAACTTCAGCGTGACCTTGTTTTGTACAAGGGCAGGAATATCGTGAGTTACATCAATAAAACCCGAACAAGGCTATTTTTGGTTTGTTTTTTTTGTTTTTTTTTTGCACTGAAAAGTGTCTCTGACACCTGAACTGTTATAAATATTCATTGGAAAAACACACCAAATGGTGGGCAGGTTTATTTTTGGTTGGGCTGAGGGCTGCCTTTGGGTTTATGTCACGGGAAACTAAATTGTTTAGGATTTCATTTATGAAAATACAATATTGGAAAGAATAGTTTTGAGTTACAAATATAGATACAGGAGTGTTTCTGCATGTATTTGAAGAAACTGCAAGTGGACTGTGATTAACTTTGGCTCACCAAAGAAGTTATATTTCAGTGCAGGTCTTGATAAGATGCTTTTATAGGCACTATCCTGTATTTAAATCATCATTTTCCTTCGGAATATCCCAGGATATTATCTGAGATAAGAGAAGTATTCCATGATTTCTTAAGAAGAGTTCCCTGAGCTGGGGACAGCAGTTCTTGCTGCTTCAAAGTAATATCTGCACAGTCAAAATACGATCCAACAGCTTTTAAATACTCTTGTATTTGGGTTTTGCTAGTTTTTATTTGATTCTATTTTATTTTTCTCTGCATGTAAAGACTAGAACCGGGCACAGGAAGGACATGGAGCTGTTGGAGAGAATCCAGAGGAGGCCCAAGGAAGATCAGAGGGATGGAGCAGCTCTGCTGGGAAGGAAAGGCTGGGAGAGCTGGGATTGTTCAGCCTGGAGAAGAGACCTTTGGAGGGACCTGATTGTGACCTTGCAGGACCTGAAGGTACCAACAGGAAAGATGGAGAGAGACTGTTTACAAGGGATGGAGTGACAGGACAAGGGGAATGGTTTCAAACTGGCAGAGAGTGGGTTAGATTGGATATTAGGAAGAAATTCTTCCCTGGTAGGGTGGGGAGGTGTTGGCTCTGGTTACCCAGAGAAGCTGTGGCTGCCCCTGGATCCCTGCAAGTGTCCAAGGCCAGGTTGGATGGGGCTTGGAGCAACCTGGGCTAGTGGAAGGTGTCCCTGCCCAGGGCAGGGGGTGGATGAAACGATCCTTAAGGTCCCTTCCAACCCAAACCATCCTGTGAGTCTCTGATTCTCTCAGTTAAGCACTGAAATATCTCTGCATATCTGGCTAATTATACCCAGACAATTACAGCAATCAAATGTCCTGCCCACACCCTGCACTCCAACCCTGCCCCAGCCTCTCCTGCACAAGGGCTGAGGCAGCTGCTCCACGCTTGGGGAGATGAAACCAGCACGTCCTAATTCCAGCAGCGGATGCACTCCAGCCCAATGTAGGCCAAGCTCTGCTCTCCTGCTTATTAAACACCATTCATCATGGCACACTTCATGTGCCACAGCTGCCTGGGGGAACACTGGCATTTGTATAAAGATACATCCCTAAACTAGTTCTTCAGCATTATTTTTAGCCTTTAACCATGGCTCAAACTTAAGATACAGGGCATTGTTGTTTTAGAGCCTTTTTGACATGTGTTCTGGACAGGCTGAAAACAGCAGTTTAAAAACATCTGCATATTTCAAAAGAAATGTGCAGCTGTGATTCCTGAGCCCGGTAACAGCCACAGTCTGGCTTTACCTTTAATATTGTTGCTTTACATTCTTAAAGCTGCATTTTCCATGCAGACAAACTTTGATGGGAGCTCTGTGCACACGAATATTATTGGTAAAAGCTCTTTATTAAAAAAGGGAGGAATACATATATCAGAAATACATTTTTATGTATAAATACATAAATACATGCACATAATATAAATACATGCACATATTTGTGTATAAATACATAAATATGTGTTTATAAGTTAACAGAATCAGGATTTTGCTTTTATGTTTGTGGTTTTTCTCTAATTCTTCTGTCAGGGGCATTTTTGGCCCACCATGTGCTGATTTAGCTTTTCCAAAGGCTATGGAGTGTTTTTATGCTACTCAGCAGCCTGTGCTGGTGCTGGGAGGGGCACAGAGAGGTTGGTACAGGCAGATGTGGTAGGAATTATGTCATATTTTCTGTTCAGGCAACCTGCAGTTGGAATTCTGACATCACTGCCCACGTGTTATAAGGGCATTATAGAAACATAAATAGTTTCAGGTAAAATTAATATGATTTCTAGTTTTTCCAAGTGTATGCATTTGTTTAAAAGAGAACGGATTTTTCCTTAGTGTGCTGGAATTATAGGTTGGTATTTTATTAATACACTACCCAAAAGCTGATGTGGTGGAGTGCTAAGTCTCCAGCACAGGACGGTGGATGGTTCGAGGAGAGGCTGGGCTGACCCTCCTGCAGGCACAGCATCTTCGTGTGTGGGGAGGTTTAGATAAGATCTCAGGACAAATTTATTTGTGGAAAGGATTGTCAAGCATAGGGACAGGCCACTCAGGGCAGTGGTGGAGTCACCATCCCTGGAAGTGTTCAAAAAAATGTGTGTGTGTGGCACTTGAGGACATGGTTTAGTGGTGAACACGGTGGTGGTGCTGGTTGATGGTCAGGCTTGATGAGCTTAGAGGTGTTTTCCAACCTTAATGATTCTCTGATTCTATTCAAGTCTAAGGGATTAAGGATTTAAAGGACTTCAATCCTTGATAATATTCTTATGTGCCCGTAGAATAGCACCTAATTTGCTAATCAGACACAATGAAGGACAGAATCTCTAGAGAGAGAAAAAGAGGAAATTTAGCCCAGAAAAAGGACGGGGAATAGAAGAGAAAATGAGTAAAGACACAGGAGGTGCAATCTAAGTTCAGATAAAATATACACGCTTGTCTTATTGCCAGTGCTGCCCTTATCTGACAAGCTCTGCTGATCACATGTAGTGCTCACCATAAAAAGTTGCCCAGAGATGCTTCTAGAAGGTGAGTAAATGTACGTCGGGAGAAAAAATAACACTCACACCAAAGGACGATTTAAGATTATTCTTCCACACTTCTGTGTGAGATTGGATCTATTGTAACCTTCCCAAACCTTTGTTACCTTCGTAATTTAAACTGACAGGTTAAATGCTAATGCAATTGATAGGGGTGAACAACTGGTCAAGGAACAACCTGATCTGACTGTATAATGCATCAGAGAATTGCAAAAATATGCAGGTCAGATGTAATTTTGACAGAGAATGGCTTGCTGCAAGGGTTTATGTTTCCCTGGATAGTCTTAAAAAGAGTTGGACTATGGTAAGTACCACATTGCTTGAAAAAAATACCAAGTTAAACTTAATGGAAAAAAATCCAAGTTCTCAATATCCTCAGATTTCATTATCAGTTTTTATTGGAGCTAGGATAATAAGATTATGGAATTAAGAGAAAAGTTATACCCATTTTCTTCAGCTCAGCAGCCCTAATGTGCAAAAAGAAAGCGACACTCATTTCTCACCATAAATACAGCAAAAACTGCCGGGAAAAGGAAGCGGTTTCCAGCAGGTCCTTAGTGAAGGAGAAATGCTGTTACTTCAGCAGGCACTGGGTCATGGCAATATTTTGTTAGCAGTAGGTAAAAAGGTGGTATTTCCTGAATTAACCCTGGAGTTGATGGGTTTCCACTTGGCACAACATGAGGTTGGGATGTGATGAAGGTCTTGGAGCATCTGTCACGGAAGGAACCTCTCTGTTCCAGGTGTAACACGTACACAAGTGAAACAGCAGTACCTGGGAAGGCTGGAGGCAGTTCAACCCAGATCATCTCATTTTCAGCTTAGAGAACCTCCTGAAAAAAATAAGTGACACATTTAAATCCCTCTGCTGACTGGTCAAGGTGATCCTGAAGAGGGAAAAGAGCCCTCGAAGGGAAAGTTGGGCAACTTTCATCATGTCCAACAATACTCTGAACCCCACTTCTTTTCTTATATTAATATATGTGCTTTAAAAAAAGCAGTGTTTTACACTACAGATCATTTTCCATGTTGGGGCATGATAACAAACTCCTTACTCCAGTCTGAGGATTACCAAGGAAAACCCCCTCCTGCCAAGGACATTGGAAGTATCAGTTCTTCCCTGGACACTTTCTGAGCAAGAAGAGAGTTGGTGACTCCAAAATCTGTCAGCAGAAACATTATGCCAATGGATTTTGGTACCATCTCGTTTAAAAGAGTGTCAGTTTGTTTGCCTTTAAACTCTGAGATGCCAGAAATCGCTCAGACTGTTGCCACTGCCAAGCACTTCCCAGCTCCCCCCTCCAACAAGAAGCCACCAGCAGGTAGTAAATGGACCGGAAAAAAAGGAGAGAAAATAAACATACAACCCCTCCCTTTAAGAAGGTAACTTATTTTAAATATTTTACTGTTTTGTTTACTATTTCAGTGTGTTTTATTTTTACCCCAGAGGAAGTTTCAAAGCCGGATTTGTCCTCTCGCCCATACGAGTGCTCACTGTATCCTTCATCTCTATAAATGTTTAAAAAAGGAAAATTGAAATGTAAATTGCCTCAGTGCTTTTAAAAACCTTGGAAAAATAATAATTCAGTGACTCCACTATGAGATGGAACTCTCCTCACTGCCTGAACCTGCAGAGTAGGTTAGCATAACACAGAATCAATTATTGTACTCGCCATATAAAACCTGTCAGCTTTAATACTTAACTGCAGTATCTCCCCGAATGTTTGATTTCCAATCACCTGTGTGAAGTGCCAGAAGTACAGGGACAGCAGAAAGATTCTGGGGTAAGAAATTTATTTGACTTTCCTGAGTTATAGAAGTGAAATCCTGAAAGAATAATACAGCCTGTGAACACGACTCCCTTTTTAATCAGACACTTCCCAGTCCTGTAAAATAGAGCACAAACTACAGAACAAATATGGAATTTCTATTCTGTATTGTCATAATTGTGACACCATTTCACTTATTTTTCAGCTTGCCTGGAACGAGCTTTTGCTGCAATATTATTCTTATCCTTTCCCAATCCTTGTCCTTGTCTTTCTCTTTGGATTCTTTTGAGTTGTTTTTTTGGTTTGTTTGTGGGTTTTGTGTTTGTGTGTGTTTCTCTACAAAGAGAGAATCAGAACAGAAAAGAAATGCTTTAACTTTCACAGCTCTTCTACTTTATGATACACTTATTACACGTAATGCAAACAATTATTAATCTTTTTCCTTCTTCTATGTGCTTTATTTTGTGACCTTGCTATGGCTAAGGCTGCAATCTTACAGTTTGAACTGGTAGAGGTGACCACACAGTGATTCCTTTATTTGAGAGTCCTAAAAATGGCAGATTAAACAAACATTAGGATTGTGAAGTGCTGACGTTATGATAATGGGCAGAGCTGGGACAAGTGCTTGGGGTGGTGGTGGTGGGGAAATTGTGAGTCCAGCTCCTTCCTCCTGCAACGTGTTTCTGTAGGGAAGGGGAAGGCTGGGACTTTTGGGAAGGCTGGAACTGTAGTGACAGGACAAGGGGGAATGGTTTCAAAATGAGAGAGAGGAGGTTTAAATTAGATATTGGGAAGAAATTCTTCCCTGTGAGGGTGGGGAGGCCCTGGCACAGGTTGCCCAGAGAAGCTGTGGCTGCCCCATCCCTGGAAGTGTCCAAGGCCAGGTTGGACAGGGCTTGGAGCAACCTGGGCCAGTGGAAGGTGTCCCTGCCCATGGCAGAGGGTGGCACTGGATGGGCTTTAAGGTCTGTCAAACCATTCTGTGATTCCATGGCTCTGAGAAAAGTCATCTTGGAGCCTGTGTCCTTCACAGAGAAAAACCTCCAGAAGCCCCCCAGACAAGCCAGGGCAGGTTTCTGTGAGCTGCTCTTTAAAGTATTCCAAAAGCAAACCCCAAACCATCTGCAGGGTCTGGTTTGAAGCTCTCAGCGACTTGACAGCTTTGGTGGATTGCTTCTAAAACCAGGAACATTGCCTTTCCATGGTCCATAATAGCTTGAACCAAAGAGCTATAAAAGCAGGGAGCAGGAGAGAGATTTATCTTGCTGTGTTTCAAAAAATGATGATCCTGAATTGATTCCTTCTCTGAAATACAAACTCCATGTTTTGCTCTTCAAAAAAAAAAAAAAAAAAAAAAAAAAAAGAAAAATATAAAATAAAGCAGGATTTATCCTCAAGATCAACTCTCCTTCTCTTTCAGAAATTGCATTCTAGACAATAAGTGATCATTATGTGCCAACAGACCTGAGAATCTGATTTTAACTTTCAGGTAACATATTAGGGCTATAACCAAATCTGAGAACTATTATCATAGCAAAATGACTGTAATGCTTCAAGGCTGTAATAGTCATCACCTTTTTATCATTCACATTACCATCAGGCCCTGAAACAATGAATTCCTTTAACGTTATTCTCCCATAACCTTTAACTGTCTGCATTATTTCAAACATCTGAAATAATCCTTTATGTGACACAGTAGAATAATATGTTTGCCATTGACTGCGCACTAGAATTTGTTAAGCCCAGAATAATGCAAAAACCCTGCTCTGTATGTCATGAAAATACATTTATTCTTTCAGTTGTGCTGGGGAGTGATGTTTAAGTGATATATAATTTGAAGGAACACCAATCGGAAACATAAGGTTCATAAAAGTCCAAGAATGCTCCTGCAGTTATATCACCATTATAAAAGTGTCCTGCTTACCTCGTTTTGGGAGGGCTTTACTTGGGCAGCTCTGCCATATTTTATGTGGAATGCACAGCATAAATATTCCGTGGGTTCATTATAGAACTGTGCTTGTGCTATACCTTCCCAGTGTCCTTCATGTTCTTTCAGGAAATGTTTATTCCTGTTATCTCAAGTAGGTGTTAATGCCCAACACCAGCACTATACACAGATAAATAACCATGTGTATGCTCCGGTGATTTTGTGCACTAACACTCCTATATCTAAGTTACTACAGCCTTAGGCCCTGAATGGCTCAAATTTATAAACACAACCCTCCATTTCTCCCCTCTGGTGAGGTGTATTATGATAACAGAACTGGCATTTATCTGGCCTGCTGATATAAAGGTTTCCAGCCACACAAGCAATGCATATTCTATTATGGAATTTTGTAATAAGCTGCTGGACATATTACCAGAGAAAGAGGGATCTTGAAAAACATCCCAGGGAGCCCCAGGGCAGAAAGACTCCTACTGAGTACAGAGAGGTCTGGATCAGGTTCTGGGAGAACACGACCTCTAAAATAACAAGTTTGGAGATTTAACTGTGACTTCTTTAATGTCATCACGTCACACTGAAAACTGGAGGCCTTAGGAAGGTCTCAGCAATACAGAGCAGCTTTCTGATAAAGTTTAACTGCTTCAAAGATCTTTAAAATGTAGTCTTTAAGAAATCAAAATTCATTGGAATATTTCTAAACTGCATTAAGGAAAAGGGATTCAGATACAAAGAACTCAGGCTCTGGATAAGGGACAGTGATGCTTGTGCTGAACAAGCGAAAAGGTGTTGGACTTCTGGTCCAATTTTTGTGTGATTTCTCGTGTGACCTTTCCCAAGCCACACACAGTCTGCCCAAGGAAAGCACAAAATGGTTCTCACTGACTCCACTGGAGAAGAGAATAAGGTCCTAATTTCGCTTTGAATCAGTTTTCTCGTTAGTAAATTACCGACCTCAGAGCTTAATGTTCCCAATGCTCTTCAGTCTCCTTGAAGAGCCAGGGCTCTTGGAATGTTAACTGCCCTTACTGCCAGCAGTCACAGAGCAGACAAATCCAGATTAATATGAGCATTTCAGTGGCCATGACCGTGCCATGAAATCTGTACCCGTGTTCCCCCTCCCCTAGAACAAGGCAAGAGTCAAGAAGATTAAACGTTGCAGCTAAAGAGAAAGCTGGTTTCTCAGCAGGTGCCCTGAATTTCCTGCAGGTTTTGCTGTAATTCAGGAACAGATTTTCATTTGCTGTCATCTTAGCACTGCACTAAAGTACTCATTTCATTCACAGAGTTAATCAGGAAGTTCACTTCACCTGGATTTGAAGTTTCTGGAGCTGAATGTTCACCTTGTTTCAGCACTTAAGGGCTGATGATGTTCAAAGAGTGTTATGAACTCCGAGCTCAAGGAGAGGTAGAAGTTGTTCATGCTGGATTGGTCATCCCTACATACACACAGCTGGAAGGAAAAGGGGAACATCTCAGTGGAGAAGAAACAAAAGACTGGTAAGTTATTTTTTTTTTTTAAAAAGGCCAATCCTGAACATTAAAAAAGCCCAGCAGGAAATCATTAAATCTGAGTGATAAAATGGGTTTATTTTAATTTGCTTGGATGTCCATTTACAATGAAGGGATGGTGGAAAATAGTTGTCTATAGCTTGCAGCATGACTTAGAAAATAATGAGCCCTAGAGCTTCATCCCTGTGAGAATCAGAAAAGTTTAAGTTGAAAAGACCTTTTAGATCATTGAGTGCAACTGAAGAGATTGTGCCTTTTCAGTAAATTAAAAAAGAAACATCCATCTTGGCTGCAGAGGATCACCTGCCATGCTTGCTGATTTATTTAACTAGTTTTTCATCCCATAACTCTTCCAATCTGTGTTCCAATGATCTCATCCTGCATTTCTGTGATGAAGGTTACCAGTGTGGAAAAGCCACCTCCTTCCACCTTCGTTATATGACTGATATTTCTGATGTGCTGTTTACCTGCCTTTAATCTACTCCAAGGCTAAGATCCATTTTTTTGGTCCCATCCACAAGGATTTCGGGAATACCCTTCCTGCCGTCCCCACCTAAACAGGGGGAACCTTCTTCATAGCAACAAGTCCTTTATGTTATGCTATTTTAACGTTTTAACTTCTGATCTGGTGTCCTGCAGTCAGAACAACTCTAATCGAGTAATTGGCCACAAGAACCGTTTCAAACTGGTGCAAGTGATCATCAGGTTTACTCTTTGCTGTCCTAACCATGGTGCAGGATGGATTCCCGGTCCCAGGGGCCTGCAGGCACCACGGGGAGGCCAGAAACGTTCCTGAGTCATTCGAAAAGCCATCCATTTCCCAAAGTGTGCCGTGCTGAATTAAAGCTTGTCCAAACCACTCAACCTGCTCGTATTTCTTCCCCATCAGCGTTGGAAATGTCATCTGTTGTTTCTCCACCTGTTAATCCGTCTGTGCCCGAGCTGCACGTTTGATTTATAAACATACCTATATCTTACTTTTTGGCCACACGTGACCCACGGGGCCATTTTTTTTCTGTCGCTGTTTGTTTTTTTCCCCCTGCATCCACCTCTTAGTCTAAGTTAGGAAAGACAGGGAAATATGGAAAATTAGATTCCCTCATTTTTCTACCTTTTTGTCAAGCGTTATAGAAGTCACACTGACACAACAGGACATCACTGGAGTACGCATCTTGATTTACAATTTTTTTACTGCCCTCATTCATTGCTATCAAAAATGAATTTTAGCCATGAGGGATACATATGTAAACCTGATGATTCGTGCTCACAATCAGCTAATTTTTTAAGGCATTTCCTGCTGTGGTTGGTCGTGTTAATGCAGACATGAGCAAAATTACCTTACCCATAACTTGCAATAGTTTTATCAATTTTATTTCTATTTCTTTCAGAATTCTGCAAAACCTTAGCCAGATTAATGATGCCTTTTGATTGCCAAAACATGTCCCCTTCTTCAAATAATCAGCTTTGGACCGTAAGTATCACCTCAAATAGGGGTTTCATTGTGGGCTGGTTGATTTTTTTGGCTATCTTAGCTTTGTTCTGGAGTATTCCTGTTCTTCAGTCCTGCTTTTATGCTCCAATATACCAGCAATATTTCTCCTTTTACTGGCTCATTTAACCCATGCAATAAAGAGGCTTGTCATGTCATAAGGTAAGTATTTTCCCTAGAAATTGCTATAGAAGTTCTTATCAAACTGGACATTTCTATTGATTTGTGAATTGATATTAGCAAGTCTCTTTCTGCCTTCTTTTTAACAATTGACTTTCAGACCTCCCCATTTCTTCAAAGAAATATTGCTGTAAATTGCAGTGACCCAATGTAATCTCGACCTGCTCTTTCTCTTCTCTTACCCCTCAGTGCTCCAATATTCTAATAGCTTTTCTTATGCTCCTTGCAATTAGTTCACAGAAAATTAGAAGAGATAATGGTTAATGAACAACTGTCACTCACTGTCAGTGAAGTGCTGCAAATGAAAAGGCACTTTCAGAAGTCAGAGAAATGAGATGATATTGCAGGGACAATGAGCCATCCAGAGTTGGGGAAAAACTGTGTGGAATTTGAAATTTTCCTTGTTCAAGACCCTTTAATACACTCAAAATATTCATCTCTGTGTGGCTCTCACTCAGATCAAACCCTGAAGAACTTTTCTAACCCTCAATACACGCAGTGAAATGAACCCAAGCCAGTGAGATTGTTGGAATATCCTGGTCTCCCACAGCCTTGTCTTGGACCCTTAAAAGATATGTGAAAAAAAGTTATGATTATTAAACCTGCGTAATATTAAAGTATCAATATTTATACCCTCATCAGTGAGGGCCTGCATTGATGTTGTTGTGAGCGCAGTTTAAATTTGATGTGACCCTTTTTAGGTCCAAAAGGAAAGCAGAATAAAAGACTCTCCATTTTTAAAGTGGTTACTTTCAGAGTAAGATCCCACACAGGCTAAAACTCTCCAGCAGGATATTTCTCTTACTGACTCCCCTGACCAAGCTTAGTCAGAAACATCCCCCAATGTGGTTTAGAATGTTGTTTGTCTTCATCCAGGAGAAAGATCAATTCTGTTGTGGAAACACAGTGCACAGCATGGGATCACACTAATCAATTTGAGCAGGCCTTGGTAAAACTATCTGGTGCTCGGCAATCCAGCAGCATCAAAGCTAATTAATACTTTAGTCAGCTTAATGAATGTATTAGCGGTTAATATTTGTGTATAAGCTCCTCATAACTCAATAATCCTACCCCATTTGCATTATTAATAGGACAGGTATGTGCCTTTGAGTTGATTGATCATAAAACCCATTAACCTGGATTTGTGCTGTGTCTCCAGATAACTCCAAGGAGGAGCAGGAATCTCCAAGGGCACGAGAGCGGGGAGAGGACTCAGGGGTAGAAAGGCCTTTTCAGATTCCAGGTGACTGGAACTGGAGAACTGCAATGAAAGATGCATTTTAAACCACATGGGGGCTGAGCTAGGAGGTGATGGATGTCTGAAACCAAGGACTAAGTGCCCTAGTTTATGAGATGCCCAAACTCTTTCAGCTCAAGCCCCCTCTGCAAGGCAAGCAGAGCAAGAGGGAAGAGGGAAGGAGAGAGGAAGAGGGAGAGTTCTGATCCACTCCACAAAAGAATATCCCTTCATTTCCCTTACTCTCTTTACCCCACTCCACACATAAAAACCTGCCAGGTAGTGGAAGCTTATTTATTTAAATGAATCTGTAGGTTGTTTCAGGTGGGAGACGAGTAAATAAACCAAGTACTTCTCTACCGCCCGTTAGAGAAGAACAATATTTTGCAATTTCCCTCCTACAGGCTTTGTGTTCTACAAAGAGAAATAAAAACCTACTTCATCCTCTTCAGCAGCCTTGAAAGCTTTTGCTTATTCATCCCCTCCTCACAATAGAGGCCAGATAATGCTCTGAAAGGGGAAAGCACCGTTCAGACACTGCAGAGAGAATATGCAGTGGAATGAATTCCACGGAACAATAATAAAAGAAAGATATGAGGAAGAAGCAGTTCGTTCCTTTGGAGACTCATCTTTTTAATGCACTATTTCCACAGGATCTTCTAATTGCTTCTTGTGGGATTGAAGTGTTTTCTCTCGCAGCCTTGGCTTAGAAATTTGTTACACTCGTTGGTACCTTGTTCTGCTTTTTCAGTTTTAGATCTGAAGAATTGTTTTCTTACCCTGTTTTTTCTTTTTTTCCCTGCAATATTTTCCCCATCTCTCACATCTCCTTGTTCACGTATTGTTATTATCAGTGAAACTTAAGCTTATATGATGCTGTGAAGCTGAATCCCCCTTTATTGCCACACTTTCTTATGTGGGGGGACAGCGGTGAAAGCTGCTGGTTAATCAGTTCTGAAGCCCTACATGAGGCAGGAAGACGTGCCATGAATTACCCAGTGAGGGGCACCTGCATGATTAACGACAGTTCCTTCTCCATTCTGCACTCCAGCGCTTCTCCACTTGCAATATCTTTGTTAGAACTATGTATAAAGGGAATTAGAGGGGAAAGGGGACAGAAAAACCTCAAGCAAAGGAGTTTGAGGCTAAAAAAGCAGACAAAGTGAAGCAGCAATGCCACAATTCCCAGCACTGCCCAGATGTTTTCTCATCTGTTCAGGCACAGCTTTTTATTGTCAGCTGCCACATGAAAACTTGCCATGTTAAGGCTTAATAAGTAATTAAGACAGGCTGCCATGAAACAGAGAAAAATGAGGGAAACAATGTGCTTTCACCTCTTCTCACGGAGTTTGATTGAACTGGTTAAAAATGTTCCTGTATTTTGCGTGGAGCTGAGAAAATCACTCATCATAAATAATGTATTAACCTAATTTCATCCCTTTTACTCTGTGAAATGTTCCTGAGTAGATTTGAAAGTATTTCTTCAGGAAAAGTATTGGTGCTTGAAAGCAAATCACCAGATGTTTTATCTGCACATGGTAATTACATACAAACAGGTAATGCTGTAAATTGAGAAATTCTAACATTACCTCTCCAGGTAGCATTTGAGAAATATTTAAGAAATAGCTTCAGAGAAAATATTTATGGCTAAAATCAGTGCGTTGGGAATATGTTGTGCACCTGAAGTACACTGATGTGCTGGAGGAAAGTCATTGTGAAGGACTCGGGGCCAAATAAAAATAATTTACTTCTTACTATGCCAGTAAAATTGCTATGGCAAGATCTGTTTAAATTAACAGTCATAGCTGTGTGGGATAGACAATATCACCTCAGGTATGCAAAAGTCTCCCGCTTATATGCAGATATCAAACTTCTCCAAGGCAAATTCCTCGTCTTTAACTACACTTGTCTCAGGATTACAGCAAGTCTTCTATTTCTCTTGATGCAATTCTGGTTTTTCCCTTGAAGATCTCTGTGCAGAAGGTTCAAAGAGCAGGAAAAACACCTCCTGAGGTAATGCAGGAAGACACAATATGCAAAGATCTCTGCTGGAAAAGAAATTGCATTTCAGGTAATCAGCGGAGATCAAATAAGGCAGCAAGAGCCTGGTGGCCACCACTCTGTTAAGGGCAGTGAGAGTCAATGGAGGATCAATATGTTATGGATAAAGCCTTGAAAAAGACTTTCAGATGTGCATAATTAGCCATTCTTGAAGGTGTCAGAGTAGTTCACACCAACACACCCTTGTGTATGTGATGACCTGTGAGAGCACAGCTCGTACCCACATGAAATCTGGGCCGACCACCACGTGTCACTGTAAAACCCAGAAAAAACCCCAATAATTAAAACATGGAATATATTATATCAGTCAGTCGTGCTTTGGACTTGTGAGAGAATGAATTAAAACTTTGAAGTTGGTCTGGCCTTGGGGATCCCAAATGTTCTTCAGGGTGAAGAGCAGCAGAGATGTGTTCTGCTAAACCATTCATTAAAAAAAAAACAAACCAAAACAAAACAAAACAATCACATTAATCCTCTACTGCACCTCAACAGCCTGACATTAAATTCGAGTTTTAGGATAATATTAGGCTGTAACCAAAGGCAAATATTACACTGTAAATAAGGACAGGCTGCCACCAAGCAGGTTTGCACAGTTTGTAAAGATTCAAGCCAAGTAGGTTTTTACTATTGTTTCCTTTCTCAACAAATATCAAATTTGGAACAATTGTTCATTCATTGCAAAATTAGCTTTTACTTTGCAAATAATAATCCCCAAACAGATTTATTGTCTGGCGAGTTACTAATCCTCAAAACAGCAATTTTTTCCTCTTTTAATGAAAGAAGGAATGAAACTATACAATAAGATTTCCTTTTTTTTTTTTTTTAGTCTCTTGTGACATCGGGACTGGCATTTGAGAATTATCATTACAAGTCTCTGGTGGTTTTAGAGCTAAACCCCAGGAAAAGCAGCAGAGTGGGAGATATAAAATATATCCACCCTCCTTAGGATGGGATTGTGCATATGCTGTGCTATAGTGTATATAACATTATAGTGCCTACATTTTCACTGACTGCTACAGGATACTCAGACTCTCAGTCTATTTATTACAGATCAATTTTTGTGATATCATTGATCCCCTCAACACTGGGACTGTCATCCTGGCTCAGGAGGAGCTGCAGGAGCAGCTGAAATACAATCCTTTCTCCTCCATCCCTCTGTGGATTAAACCCTCAGTACACACATAATAGACCCTCTCTTTGGGAAGATTATGTGCCACTGGTATTAAACAAAACAGAACAATAACAAAGTAATATGTTTAGAAAAAAGGTGAAGAATTATAGGCCAGCCATTCCCTGCTCTGTGCCCACAAAGATACAGAATAAACAGTCAGACCATCTCTTTAAGTGCTGAGAAGATCAAAGATGATAAGGAAAGAACCAGCATGGATGTTCTGAGGGCAAATCATACCGAGCTTCCCTAATGCCCTTTGGAGATACGGTGGACAGGGGAGAAGGGTGCTGAGGATCTCTGCAGGAGAGGAGGAGATGTGGAGAGGGGAAGCAATGGGGAAAAAAAAAAAAAAAAAAATTCCAGTAGTCCCAATTCCAATTCCTTTCCAATTTTAAAAGCCATGAAAATTTGTTTGTGGATTGATGGAATCTGGTGTTTTTTTTTTTTTCCTCCTATTTACAGCTCAATTCTTACATCTGTCCCCAACTTCCCTGCAGAGCCTCCCAGGTGAGGGCACCTTCCATGCTTAATTCCTTATACCAAAAGTCATCCCAAAATAATTTCCAGAAGTTTAGTTATACCACTTCACTATTAACTATTTCTTTTTAATACACAAAACTTTAGGAGAAACTCAAGAGACATCATGTTTATTGTTAGTTTTCAGGATCCCCCCAAAGCCAACCTCAGTTAAAGACATTTATTTTAATTCTCTGATCCCAGTTCTTATTTTTTTTACAGAAATGAAGGCTCAGGTCTGATCTTGCACTGTCAATTCCATGGAATTAACTCTAAAGTCAGAGCCAGAGGTTTCTTTAAATTAGATGCCCAGAAGCCAACAGATAATTGTTACTATTGTTTATGAAGTCCTGTCCTCATGAGATCAGAGGCAACTTTTACTCTGTTGAATTATTTCTAGGAGATCTTCAGGCTGCAGTGTTCCTTTGTTTCTTCTTGTGTATTTTTAAGATTGTTTTCATCTAATTGTCCTTCTATAAATTTACAGCGAAAACAACTAAGGACACTTCGTACATAACCCTTTCAACAAAACTGATTGAAAAGTTCAGCTGAATATGCTCGGTGCATTTTTTCAGCTTGTCATCCTTCACAGATTTCCTTCGTTCCATTCTACCTAAAAATACTGTTTTGCTTAAGGAGAAAAAAAAAAAAACACCAAAAAAACAAACCCCAACCTATCCTGCTGACAATTTGCATAATATGTTAATGCTGATATACATAGAGACATCTGGATGGCATTTTAATATCTCATTCTCATTCAAACAACTAGAAACCACACAGATGGGAGAGACAATTTTAAGAGCATTGTTGTAAACAAATAAGGCAGCCAGGAAATCAAACACTCCAGGATAGGCTTTCTGTGTGAGAATATGCACATGACATGTTTTGACTGCGAGACAGAGCTGCCTCCTTCCCTTCCAGCTAAACCAAGAGGAAAACGGGGGATTTTACACTGAAATTGGGGATCATTTGGCGGGCAGGACGACCCCTGAGACCTCAGATCCAACCAGAGAATGCAAACAGCACAAGCCATCATGCAGGGTACCTGTGGTGAGTTACTGGTGGCTGCTGGAGCCACTCTACCAGGAATTGCCCTCTACAAGGAATACAATTAATACTCTTTAAAAGGAAAAGTGAAAGGCTTTGTTTTGTCCTTTAATCACAGGAGTGGCAGTGTTTCAATGAATAAAAATACCTTGACCAGACATCACTAAGTTTAGGGAACCTTAGTCCCCAAAACAACATTAAAGTTAAAGCGTGTTTCAGTATTTCACACGGCATAATAAAAATGGAGATAGAACAATTACGTAAGAATTTATCAGTGAGGTGTTTATTTATCAGTTCTGGGTGTTCCCTCCCCATTTTGTGGGGCACTTGAAGCAGATTCTTGATCAGCTCCAGTTCTTTGATCAGAACTGTCTAATCCTTCCATCAACCACTTCTCCACCACCTTGCAAGTGTAAAACAAATCAAAAGAAAGAAATTATTCCAACTGCTTCTTCCAAATGAAAGGGAATAAGGTACTGATGGACTGTGGAGCCCTCGTGCCTACAAAAGCAGCCACGGTGCTGGGTTTGGTGTTGAATTATGCTAAAACCAGCCTCCCAGCTCCAAACACACATCCTGCTTTTTGAAGTTGGATGTGACAGACAAGCTGGGAGCTGGCCTGGAAATTTAGCAGTCAATCAGTTTATGCTATAAAAGTCCAGTTCCCTTGCCTAGTCATGGTCTTCCAACGTAAGGAAATTCCTCCCTTGGGTGAGGACACTCCTCGAGGTTGACCGAAAGAAATATCCCCCTGAATGTTGCTCTGGGGAGTTACATCAAACCTCTACCTAATAATTATGTCTTTTTGCTTATTATAATATGATAATAAATATAAATAAATATAACCTTTAATATAATTGCTCCAATATTTGCTTCAATAAAATGCACTATCCTATCTTATACTATCCTACTCATAGTTGTAGGGTTTATATGGTACAGGAAATAATTCTGATAAAGATCTTTTGTCTGATCATTTGTAATAATAAATGATTCATTTGATATAAATATTCTCATTTTGCCAATCATCAAAACCTGTGCGACAAAAGAGGCTCAATTACATCTTTGTAATTCCTCTAAATTTAAGGAATAAATTGACATAATCCGAGGCTGGGATTGGATTCAGCCACACTTAGACTCCTCTCCGAGAAGGAGTTTAGAAAGTAAGGGGGTCCTTTCTGCACCTTGTGACTCAGTGGCAGGGGGTTTTAATAAATTTTGTCTAAGCTTCCACCCCACCCATTTTCTGGGAGGCTCCTGATCCAGCCCAACTGTCCCCACAGATTGTCCCCAGCACATGAGAGACAAAGTTGTTTAAGGCTCAGGATGCTGTGGGCAGACTGTGGCTTGTTTCATCAATTAGCAATAGAAATCTGACAAACCCTGATTGCTTCAGGAAGGAGACATGTAAATTCTGGTTTCATGCTTTACATAATAATGTACCTTCTAGTAGTTATTTGCTCCTGTTGTTAAAAATTCATCTCCGCGGAGCCGTGTAGGACTCAGTAATTCCCTGCAGTCCTCTTTAATCTGTTCTTGTTTGTGCCTCTTTGTAGGTATGTAATCGTTCTGAACTAGAGCAGCTCCTGCAAGTGCTGATATTTTGGAGCTCTCTCCCTGTGTTTATGTAAGAGCCACACAACAGCCTTTTCTGTAGGTGGAGCTGATGGCTCAGCAGATGTGGAACTCTCAGGATTGCACTAAAATTCCCAGAATCACGGATTATCCCGAGTTGGAAAGAACCCACAAGGATCATAAAAGTCCAGCTCCTGGCCCTGCACAGGACAGCCCCAAGAATTATTCCTACATTTATCAAAGAACACCAAAAC
This sequence comes from Oxyruncus cristatus, assembly GCA_013399855.1. Lineage (NCBI taxonomy): Eukaryota > Metazoa > Chordata > Aves > Passeriformes > Cotingidae > Oxyruncus > Oxyruncus cristatus. The sequence goes on from VXAY01004762.1 coordinate 1,259,545, forward strand.
CTGATTATTTTCCCTTCAATACAGCACCTCTTAGCAGTTAGGGTTACAGATCCCACACGTTCCACTGCCTTTATAGAAGTTCAGGAATTCAGCTGTATTTGGTCCAGGAATTCTTCCTGCATCCCTCGTAAAACAAGTAAAAACTTACAATTTAAATTCTACCCCTTCACCTTGTAATCGGATGGAGCTCTGAACAACCCGATCCAGTGGAAGGCGTCCCTGCTCATGGAAAGGGTTGGTCCACACAGCCTTTAAAGGCCCCTTCCAACCCAAAATATTCTATGATTTTAATTATAAATAAAATACTAGAAAATCTACTGAATTTTACATTGCCAAAATATCTAAGCCTCTGCTGGTAACCCAAGGAATATTTCAAGTAATGAATACCACGGAGCTATTCAGAAAACCAGTGACATCTTTGTGCCTGATCCAGGTGAACTGATGACCATGTGCCTCTGCTGCACAGAAGAGAAGGGGATTGGAAGCTCATGGGAAGTGGATGGGGAATGACCTCAGAAAGCAGTTTTTCAAGGGAAAACTTGTGAAAGCAGCAGTTCCTAAAATACTCCTGCTTCTCCTCTCGCCTCACACCCGCGGGCTTGCACGTGGTAGATGCTAAGAAGGGGGTGGAAGACAACTCACAGAAACGAGAGACAGAGCTGATGAAAACACAGAAAAAGGCCTTAATTCATCTCTAAAATTTAGGAATAAAAACAACACTGCAGCACAAAATTACCTGACAGTAGGCTTTCAGAATGAATGATGAATAAACCACCTTTCCTTCACAACTATAACCTGCTCCCTGCTTGTAGCCATGTTCCATGAGGACCATTCCTGTTAATCCCACCACTGGGTGATATTCCTCTTTCCCACAGATGTTTCAGCCTCCATCTATCACACTTCTCCTTTTTTACGAACCCCTCTGCATCCAAGTTGCTCCACTGGATTGCAGACTGTCCCCATGACTGGCATCAGGAGCTCTTGGCAGCAGAACTGGAGGTGGCAGGACTTGGAATCTGGGCTAGGAAGTCTCCTAATGCAGCTATGAAAACTTTAAGTGCCAGACTTTAGGTTTGCCTTAAAAAAAAAAAAAAAAAACACTCAATAAAACTTTAATCCTAAGCATGCTAATGTTGACAAATGTGGTTAATGTCTGGCAGAAAAGGGAGGATAAAAATAGTCATTTAATGTTTAGTCTGCAAATTGTAAGATTGCAAACAGCGTTTGCTCTCAAAGAGGATTCTGCACTTTGTTCACACAGCTGGATTTTTGTGATGGCTGGTACATGCTCAAAGAAAATCATGATCTAATTGTTCCTCCTTCAAGGCTGGTGATGATGGAGCTATTGTGGTAACTCGAATGGATGGAAAAACATTAATAACAAATGGTGCAAGTGCCTCCCTCTGATCACAGAGTGCTGGAAAGCAGGAAAATGATTAAATTATGATAGGAACAGTCAGAAAGCAAGAGAGGGACACTTTTAAAGCACGGATTTGTTCTCTGTTCTTAGCAGATGGGGCTGATGTGTTCCCTTAGCAGGCGTCGCAGGTTGGAGAGGAGGAGGCAGCTCCAGGAGCAGGAGTGCCTGGCTGACAGGTCAGGATCAGTGCCATGATCATCCCTCCGTCTCCCTTTCCTCAGCATTGCACTTTCCCCCCTCCCTGTATTAGTGGAGCAGAGCAGAGAATCCAAAGGTCTTTTGGAAGTCAATCATTTTCCCAAACATCAATCTCCCTGCGCCTCGCAAACCACCACAGGCAGGCGTTTTTATAGGACTGCAAGAGCTTTTGGAGAAGGGTGTTCATAAAATATGTATGAATTCATTGTATATCTGCAGTAAGAGAAGAACAGATATATCACAGCAGATCATACTTTTCTGTCATCTTTGGTGAGAAAATGTAGATCAATAGATTCTAAACTCGTGTTTTGCTGGTACACAAAGAGCACAAAAAGCACTGGGGTAACTGATGCTGACACCACAGGAAGAGTTATTGGCTAATGAGTTTTCTCTATTTGGATCTGTAACAAGCAATTCCATATGAAATGAAATGAAATTTGTTGTCTGCTGTTCCTCACCGACATATGAAGAGCAGAAAAGGTGTTCCAAGTCAATCATTTAAACCACAGCCACATTAAAGCCCCTTCGGCTGAAAATTTACAATTTTTATGTAAAGAATGTGGTGTCTTGTCCTCAAACCTGTTTCCAAACAGAATGTCTTTAAAAAAAAAAAAAAAAGATTGAAATTTCTCCAAAACAATGCAGCTGATGGCTCAGGCTGCACAATTAAACTTGAGGATTTGAAAGCAACTGAACACAGAGTATTAAACCAGCCAGTATTGATCTGCATTAGGAGCATAATCCCCACTGTTTGAAGGTGGAGAGGAGGAATCTCAGTGCTTGGAGATGACTTAAATCTGTTCTTAATTTGTGCAGCCCCAGTTAGGTAACAGAGGATCAGCTGGTAAATGGAGGGATCACGATGGTTAATCTTTTAAAGTGTTTTTAAAAATATTATGAGGAAACTGGACACCTTAACTTCTGTACCGAAGCCCTCAGTGCAGGTATGGGCCACAGCAGCATTAGATGGAGATATTCAAATTTCTATCAGTGTTATGATGGTGTTTCAAAGGCTACATTATTTAAAAAGAGGCATAATTAAAAGGGAAGGGGGCTCCTCTCAGATTGTTCCAGGTTTGAGCTATTTACCTTAATCAATTACCAAAAAAAATATGTGGGATTGTCTCCTCCATTTACATTCCTAGAATAGCTTTTCTGGAATTGCTCCAATACCCCGTGTAATATTAGACTTAGGACAGCTACTCACTCTAACCAAGACAATAAAATTTCACAAAAAAAAAAACATATCCCTTTTTGTGCAGAACTAGATGAAGGCAAAGTATCAAAATGCTTCATCTGTCTCACTGCCTTCAGCAAAGCTCCCCCTGCTCTCAGAAATACTTGGGAAAGGCTTTGTAACAAAGGGCCAAGGGAAAAATGGAATGGAAAAGGAAGATATGTACTTACCCTGTTGGGATTTAACTGTGTTGTTGCCTCTCTCCCTCCAGAATCCCATCTCCCAGCCATCCCGAAGCAAATGCCACATGAAATGGTCCGTGGTGCTCCACTGCAGCTGTGTCAGCCCAGCAATGAGCCATGCAGGCCTAAGGATGGGTTTTATTTAAGCTCTGAGTCAGGTTTATCTGGGAAATAGCTCATTTTAGTGTTGGGTCTGTGGAAAAGTCATCTTTACAGCCCTGCTCCCACCAGCTGGTGCTGGGTTGGTCTTCGGGCATCCACGGATGTGTGTGTGCCATGGAGAGCCACCTGCAATACATTCACACATCACTGTGTTGTCCAGGGCCCTGGACAGATTCTGGGCTCAGAATTTTGGGATGGAGAGGCCCTGAGCAGCTGAATTTCAACTCCTCTTTCCGAGGATTGTTCTTACAGCAAATTAAGCCATTTCAAAGGGTTTTCATTTAGACCCTGGCAAGTGTTTCTGTCCTTAATGTTGTTTTGATTGGGATCTGCTCCACAGGACTCCTGTGCAGCTCTCAGTCCCCCCTGCAGGCACAGGGGGGTGCAGAGGAGTCGGCAGCACATCCTAGTTCTCTAAAAAGCTAATTCCAGGCATCACAGCTGGGCCAGGGTGGTTCCCAAATCACCCCTTCAAATCAGGATCAGCTCTGGTGTGACCAGACTCATCTCACCTGTGCTTCAGACAGTACTGAACCTGTTTGTAGCTCTCTCAACATTGATTTTATTTTTTGTTTCCAGGCCTTACCACTGTGCTTTCCATGTGTTATTATACTTACTTCAGTGCTGGAAAATCCTGCCTTTGTACAGAGAAGTTGACCAATCCTCACACTTTCAGGAGCAGAATAGATAAATGCAGGCAAAGCCCTTGAACTCCAGTGAAAGGGAATCTGATTCTGCTAATCCTCAGTTATTCCTTTATTTTGTTTTGTGGACCAGGTGGCAAAAGCCCTGCTGCTTCTTTTTCCTCTATCACCTTGGCTTATTAAAGTTCCCTCCCATTCTTGATCTCCACACAAAATAAGTTGTGTCCTAAAATCAACTAAGCAAACTCATCCTGAGAGAACAGGGAACATTCCTCAGCAATTTGTATCAAAATAGTGGGTGAAACTTCTGGATTCATCCGCTGTGTGGATGAAACTCCAGCTGAAGGGGGTGAGGAAAGGCTTTGTTTTGACCTGTGCATTATGTGTGTTTATCCAGTACTCATAATATAAATAAACTGGTGGGGTTTAATGTTCTTAGCTGGTTTTTTGTTCAGCAAGATCCTTTTTGCCCTCCTTCCTCGGGAGGTGGAAATCTCAATCATATTTATAGCAATTATAAAAGTCATTCATACCTTGTATTTTATGAGACCTACGGTACCTTGTGAATTTTTAGAGAGAAACCTCTTTTTTCCCCCCAACCTAAGAGGAGATAGGACTGCATTAGATTATACGAAATTTAAATGCATTAGCTGTTAGCCAAAGTGAATTTTCATATAAATTAATATTGTTATTGTATTTTAATAAAGCAACAGCATTTATGGAATTATGGAGACATCAATTACTTGGAGGTGTCTTGGAACAATTACTGACTTCATGCATCACCTGCTTCTTCACTTCCAAACTAGTTGCACTCTTCAGAACTCCCATATATCAGCGAGCCATAAAACACATTTTAAATGCCTTCTAGCCCATCACAGCCAGTTAGAAAAAGCCCCCTGAGCTGCTGACATCCTAATATGTGGCTGTGTAATTAAAAGTTTGACATATGCAAAGAGTTGTAAGATAGATAAAAGAGTGTGTTTTGTAAATAGAAGTTTAAAGGCTCCCAGCAGATGGTTGGTTTGTGGAAGAGGTGCAGGGAGAGCCAAGAAATGACAAGCAGATGGCTGAGGTGTGAAGGATTTGGAAGAGTTGGGGACGGAATGGACAACCCTCTGGATTTTCACACACTAGGCTCGAGTAGCAGGTTAAACATTTTACATTCTTCTCTTTGCATTTATAGAAATGTGTCAGTGGAAAATGTCCAACAATGCAGCCCAGTAATAACAATCAAGTCATACCAGACAGGCTTTAGGGATGCAAAATCTGTTCAGGCTGCAGCTCTCACTTGAGTGATGACACAGGCACTTCTACCCCAAGTCATTTGTGTGGGCTGAGTGGTCTTAATTCAAACAGAAATAACCAAAATTGTAGCAAAACCATATTTACAGGTCCCTGAAAAACAATTTTAGTACTAAACTTTAGTGCTAAATGAACTAATGTTTGCAGGCTGCTGCTCCTACTGTTGTGTCAGCAGCACATGAGTGAATTCAGCTCAAATTAAGGTAATTCTACACCAAACTCATGACCAAAAGGAATCTCAGCTGGGCAGAAAGATCAGATCAAATACTACTTCTTTTTTTTTTTTTTTTTTTTTGCACAATGTCTGAAATCATGACCAAATTTTCCTGGTTCATTTTGACTCTCTCATATTTGTCAGGCGAACTTGAGAACTACGTCACCAGCTGCAGAACAGAAGAATTTCTGCACACAAAGGGGCAAACAATCACTTTTGATAACCCAAATCAAATTTCCTAAGAATAGTGAAGGTGCAGGGATTTTGAGAGTGTTCTTTGATCAGATTCTGTGTGAAAACGTGATCCATGTAGTAAAAGAACCCTTTTGCAGAAGTCAGTTAGTTCTGTCAGTGAGTATTCGTTCTGAAAATGGTAACTGGGATGGAAACCAGAAAAACCTTAGGCACAGTCAAAAAAAAAAATCCTCATTTCACAGCAATGGCTGGTGCCAACTCGATAATACCATCAAATAAAACATTTTCAATCAATATTTAATCTTTTCTCTTACTACAAAAGGCTATTTACATTTGAAACAGCGTTTATGTTTACGAAAAGGGAATTTCTGCAAAGCAACTGTTACACGGGAACCTTTCTTTAGCTTTACCTAAATTTTACCTTGCAACCTTCTTAAGTTGTGAAAAACCCAGCATAATCATTAGTTTTGCATGGTGTGGTTCCTTGTGCAAGAGTAATACAAATGGAATTAGTAGCTGTGTGCAGCGGAGTTACTGTGGGAGTAGGGGGACACTGAAATGCCAATAAAACTGGTCTTTGCTACCTATTGCTGCATTATATAAAGGCTTGGAATTTTTTATTACAGCTATTTGAAAGACCAACACGAGATGGTTGTTCCAAGAATCAAACCAAAGGCTCACTCCAGTGCCCTGCAGTAAATATTTCTGAAAGCAACAACTACCTCTGCCTGCCTTTGAGGAGTTCCCATAAACTGGCTAAAGCTAATCCCAGTTTTTCTGCCTTCCAAAGCCCCAGGAGTTATTCCAAGCCTGACCTACGGAGGCTACTTGTACCTTTTAGGTACCATCTCTGTTTTAAACTTCATCTGCACGTCTTTTCCTTGCTGGATAATGCGTTTAATCCCCGACAAACGTCTTTCCCTTGCTCTTTTGTGGTGTCTCCCTGGTTGATTCAGTCTCACATTTCTCAGGATGCCAAACTCGCTCCCTCCCAGCTGTCACCGCTCCCGGTGGTGACAGTCCCTTCTCCTGCCAGCTATTCCCCAGTTTTCCCACTCGAGGCATCTCCAGCGCTCTGCTCTCCTTTCCGACAGCACCACAATCACCCAACACAACCCTCATCATCCATCCACACTTTTTTTTCCCCAGGATTTTGGTAAATTTATCTTCTTTTTGCCGGGAGAAGAGCTGAGTATTGGAGTGATAGATTATTCTTGGAAGGATTAATTTATTTTAATTTATTTGACCTCCTTTTTTTTTTTTTTTTTTTTTTTTGGCTAAGAGACTGTCCCTTGTGATGGTTTTTTAATGTCACTTGTGATGGTTTTTTACCTCACTCCTGTACTCCTGGTTCTTCTCCTTGATTTCTTCCATCAGCCAGGTATCACCCCACACCAGCTGTCCAAAAGGAGGGGAATTTCAGTATTAAAACTGTGCTCTGACAGCTGAGGCTGTGTCACAAAAGTGTCATAAATCACATCCTTCAAAACTTTCTAGCAGCCGCAAACATTTGCTCTGAAAACCTCGGTGTGTCTTTGCTAACACTGTTAGTTTTTAAAAATCTGGAGGAGTTTTATATAAATAATTATGAATAATGTGCAAATAAAATATATTGATACATTCTTAATGCCTCTTAGAAACAACAGAAGCATAAATGTCTAACAGAAACAATAGAAGCATGTAATAAATATGTATATGAGTACAGACTAGTCTTATTTCAGCGGGGGGATTGCTCTAATGTAAAAATGTTATTTCAATAACAAACAGACTTATTTGGGGATATGTATTTTTCACTAAATTTAAAGCATTAAAATGATATTTAAACATAATATATATAGAGATATTTAGATATAACTGGTCCTCAAAACTAAAACAAAACCTCTCCTCTGCCTAATGTCTGTGTTTCTAAACTTCTAAAAATACCTTAAAATAATCCCCACAATACCTGGGGTGAAGCACAGAGAAGGGAAAGGGATTCTCCAAGGCAGATACAAGATAGGAAGTGCCACATAATAACATCGAGAATTAAAGAAATTAAAGAAATTAAAGAATTGAAGAAAAACAAGTCATCACAGTCAGAAGGCAGTAAATTAAATTATTGAAACAAAGTGATAGATCCAGTTTCTCCCTCCCAGCCAGTCCATTTGTGAGGATATCAGTGCTCCAGCCTCTTCTTTAGCATGTTTTCTAGGAATTCAAGGACTAACCAGTGGGATTTCTAATACAGAAGGGAATGAAGAGGTGGAGAGCTCCCTTTTATCCCCGTGTTCACAGCATGCACTGCAGGAGAGCAGCCCCTGCACACCTGAGCACCAGGGGAATTGCTGAATGAGGAAAATCCCTGCCAGGTACAGCGTGGGCAGGTTGTGAGAGGAAGGCAGAAGCTAAAAAGGAACTTTTTATGGATGTCTCTGACAGTCATAATCTCTTTTTCTCTGTGTCTATCAGGACGGTGGCAATATCAGAGTCAATTTTGGTTCGTTCTCCTCTGGGAGGATAAAAATCTGAAGCTCGTTCCAGCGAGGAAGGCTGTGCCCTCATTTACAGGGAAGTCAATGATGCCTCCAGATGAGTTCAGATTTATAGTGCCCTGAGTGAGAGAAGAATTTGACCCATAATTTTTTTATAAAGTTATGGGGTTTTTTTGCAGTGCCTTCCATCTGAAGACTTGCTTTACTCTGCCATCAATATTCACACTTTAAAGGCTTATTTCCATCAAGCTCCATCAATGACCTTTAGAAACTGGTCCCTTCAAATAATAAAAAAGACCTCAATTACAACAACATCTGCCTCCATCTAGCACTTTATTTGCCTTACAGAAGAGATGGAATGATGATCAAGTTAATGGGTAGGTCGTTTTCATTTTTCACATTTACCATGTAAGTGGCTCCATGAATCACCAATTATTGGGAGCCCAGCCATGGAATCAGTGGCAAAACAGCCATTGACTTCCACAGGCTCTTTTCCTGGACACTTCAGAGGGGGGAGGTGGGGTACTGGCATTTATCAACCTTGAGAGCCCCTACAACAATATATTTAGGGCTGGAAAATAAACTAGGCTCCTGCTTCTCCAAAATCCCCTTTGGCTACTTCAGCTTTTCCTGTGAACACTCCAGCAGGGAGCATCCTGCCTGAAGGGACTGAAAATTGTCTTGTGTGTGTGGACTGCTGCTGGTGACCCACTGAGAGGAGAGGGTGTGTGAAATGCAGGGTGTGTAAAATATTGGGGGTGTATCATGTAAAAAAAGACTCATATCAGGCACAGAGAGAGATGAAAACGCAACAATTTGGGATTTGGGGAGGAATCCAGCTTTAACTAGGAGAGAAAGCTGTAAGTCAGAGGGTGAGCCCCAGACAGCCACCCCTGCAGCAGTTACCTCTTCCTGGGTCTTCTGGAAAGCCAGGCAAACCCACCACCTCATCCTTCCGTCCAGTTCCTTATGGATCTTGCCAGAGTAGCCTCAAAGGGTTCAGGTTTCTGACTTAACTCAGCTTTGGACTTGGTTGAGATTAAAAATACAGATTGGATCAAACCCAGCACATTTTAAGAGAACAGAAGCTTTTAGCAAATCAAGGTTAAAGACATGAGGTCATCAATGAAATAGAAAACAGATCCCTATGACTACGTTAAAAAGCAAATAAAATGCCCCTATGTACATTATGATCAGATTTCTGACACATCAGTTATTAAAAAAGAGGGAGAAGAACAACCTTGTAGTGCTGGAGATGAAACTTTAAAAGACTGAGGGTGCACTGGAACAAACTGAACCCTGGTGAAGCAAACACCACGAAGCCCAGACCTCCTCAGAGCAGAAACACACCATGGTGAGAGCCTGTTTGACCATTCCATTTGTTGACAAAGTTATAAAGATCAAGATCATTCGACTGAGATAAAGATCAAGATCATTAGACAGACTAAGTAGACAAGATTTACAAGAAAAAGAACAGTAACATGGAAAAATAGAGGTGAAGGGTTTTATTTGAACTGACAAATTGCATTTATTATTTAAACACTATAAATCACCAATTGGCTGAACAGCAGAAGGAGCCTGGGAAGATGAGATATAAAAAGAACTTAAATATGAGGCCAATCTGATCAGCACAAGGGCAATAAAAAACAGCCCAGAAAGTTACATTCTGAAAGCTGTAAATTGAAAGAGTAGGTTTGGGTTGGATATCAGGAAGAAATCCCTCCCTGTGAGGGTGGGGAGGCCCTGGCACAGGGGGCCCAGAGAAGCTGTGGCTGCCCCTGGATCCCTGGAAGTGTCCAAGGCCAGGTTGGACGGGACTTGGAGCAACCTGGACTAGTGGAAGGTGTCCCTGCCCATAGCAGGGAGTGGGACTGGATGGGCTTTAAGGTCCTTTCCAACCCAAACCATTCTGGGACTCTGAATAAACTTAGAGAAGACACAAAGTGGGCTGAATGTTGTGACTTCAGTGTTTGGAAGAGCTGGACTGCAAGACATGAAACAGCAGCATTTCACTGACCAAAAATGCCAAAGGGAAGGAGCAAAGTCACTTGTGTCCCAAAGGGAAGAGGGAGACACGTGAAGTGCAGTGAAGGGTCTGTAGGATGAACATGCCTCCAGTGCCGTGGGAGCAGCACCAGGAACATCCTCCAAGAAACCCAGAAGCTGCAATATTCAGCTGCATAAAAATGCACACTCAGAGAAATGTCCTTTCATCCTCACTGGGAGTTTGACTGCACACACATGGGTACATACACACATTCTTTCTACTGGTAGAAGTTTTCCCTGTGTCCTCTGATCGCCGAAATAATTCCATATCATGTTGGAATATATCTGTTGTGAGAATCAATGCATCTGGGATGTGATAACAATCCAAAGCAAAATTTTATTTCTCCAGAGAATCTTGCTGTTTAAGCTGCTTTTCCTTATCCTTCGAGGCTCTGGCCTGTATTCACTTGAAGATAATTTATATCAATGTGTATCGACTCAAAGCCAGGTTTATGAACTTCATTCAAAAGCCAGGATTCCTCTGAGCTATTAAACCATTAGAGGCCTCTGTCATTTTTCCTATCAAGGTTACTAATCAAGTGATTAAAACGGTTAAAGTTACAACTGCAGCAGTAAAAATGCAACATCGTCCCCCACTTTATGAGATCAAGAACAATCCCAGATTTATACGTGAGAGCTGTGTGGAAGTGTTGGTAATTAAAAGGTAGTTATTGGAAAAGGCACTTAAAATATCATTCCTAATGCTGTCAAAAGGAAGTTGGCTGATTCTTCTTTCCAGGAAGGAAATTTATGTCGCATTTCATTTAAATATATTTAAAATGCTGCATTATTTTGATTTTACCTCAGTCTCTTTCGAATAGGAGGTGGGATGTGCTTCCAGCATCGGAAGTGCCTAATCAGGAACGATGCACCGAACAATCAGCAGGGGCTTTGATCCTGAAAAACCCAGGAGTCAGGGAGTAAAACATTCCCTACACACAGGGACTTTTTGACTGAGTTTTGCCAGCACACAGAATAACCCCCGTGCAGGACTGTGCCTTGAGCTGATGTTTATTCCTATTTATTCAGTCTGGTGGCCCGTTTCACCTGCCAGGGAAGAAGCTTCCAGAATGGAGCATCCCAACTTCATGGAAAGGTGAGAAAAGAGAAATTTGACGTCTCTCTGACTTCTGTGAAGCTGCAGCTTCAGGGATGGGTGTTTTTTTTTCAGATACTCACGGCCTCAAGTGCACTAAGAGCTATGACTTACCAAATCCAGAAGAGAATCCCTCATTTTGGGCTAACCTCCACCTGGAATTTTCTGTCTCCATGTTTTGTGAAGGGTAACCACTCAGATATTTGTAACTCAGTCAAGCAATGCTAATTCAATAATGATCACTCCTACTCCAGCTTGTTCCAGTCTGGGTCTGGGCAGCCTCAATTAGTTTCCTTATTAAAACCCAACAGAATTATTCATGTGTTTTTATGTGTGTCTGAGCATTTTGCTGTTTAGAAACTTCTTTTTAAAAATCAAACCAACAGTTGGAGTTAATGTTACATGAAAAATATTAATTTAACTCACATTTTCAGTAACTCTTCACCTCCTGCATTTCTGCAGCTGCATTTGAATCATCCAGATATGGCTTTTTAAGTGCAAGTTATTCTAGGGAAAAGACAAAAAGTGGATTATTCAACCATTATATGTAAATGTATGTGTATATATACACACATATATATATATATTTGCAAGCTATTTTTAACAGGCAGTGGAAAGTTGAAATTTGCTGTAGAAACCTCTGCTATAGAAACCTTTTCCTGGAGCAGAAATGTGTTAAAATTCATTGAAGAAATCTTGCTGACAACTTCACTGAATTCTCTCGCTGTTTCTATTTTGGGACAGTTTGTGAAGGATTTATCTGCTTTGTGAAAAGCTAAAAGATGCTGTTGTGCATTGTATGATGATCCAATGAATTCAGCCTTCATGTTGCCTTTCAGACTTGTGCACTACAGCAATCTTTCAGTTTTATGATGGGCTGCTGCTTATCAAACATCACCTGAGATGTGTTTAGAGAAGGGGGGGGGGGAAATCATGTCCTTGAACAAAACCAGGCTTTGGTGCACACCAAAAGAAAATTATAATTAATGTTACCGGTGTTTCTAATATTGTCCAGGGCAAAAATGCCTGTTTGGTAATAACAGCATCACTGGTGGTCTGCCTTAAAAAAAAAAAAAAATCCCCTTCAGGAAGGTTTGGAAAACAAAAAAGTAATAGAATCATGGAGGAATGGTTTGGGTTGGAAGGGACCTTAAAGCCCACCCAGTGCCACCCCCTGCCATGGGCAGGGACACCTTCCACCAGCCCAGGTTGCTCCAAGCCCCATCCAACCTGGCCTTGGACACTTCCAGGGATGGGGCAGCCACAGCTTCTCTGGGCACTCCGTGCCAGGGCCTCCCCACCCACCCAGGGAACAACTTCTCCCTAATATTTAACCTAAGGACAGACCTGGGCTGGAGACCGCCTTGTGAGGAGTTCAGGGTGGAGGTCCAACATGCCCAAAGTGCTTCTGCAGGAGCCTTGAAGTGACTTGCCCCAAAGAAGGGTCAGAGATCCATTTGCCACAGCTTTTAGTAGCACCCAAACAACCAAACTCCTCCAAAATACACTCACTTGTTTCTACCTGGCTTTTGTGTGAGCCTGTGGAAGAGAAAATGATCTGAATTATTCCCATTTCTTCAACAAAGCCCTCTCAGGGAAACAACACCAAACAGAACGAAACCAAGTCTTCCCCCTCAAACTTCAAAATAAAGCAGCTGCAGGTATAAAATTTTCATGTTATCTATTGTAACTCACAATAATTACATTTATTATTGGCTTATTTTAATCATCTTTAGGCACACTAGGAAAACATTTTCCTTTCGAATTGAACCGAACATGGAGTTTTAGATTACTCATATTTATGAAAGGAATGATACGATGTGATGTGCCAGCAGGAGACAGGATATGCCAACCCAGGAGATCTTTTTCTGCTTCTATTTCTCTTTCAGTGTTCCTGTGTTCCTACTTAGGAGGCTGGTATAATAAAAGTGGTGCTCATAATATGTAATATATTTTTCCAGATTACTTTAATAGTGTCAAAAAGATAACCAATGAATAATCATAATAAAATATATGTAAAGGGGATCACAAATCTCACTGATGCAGAACAGGAAGAATTTATTTTCAAAGTGGTGCTAATGACTTTCTGCCTGCCCCTTTGAAAATCTCTCCGAGCTTAGCACTATCCCTTGGAAATCCAATTCATAAATTCACAGGCAGCGTGAAATGCCAGTAGGAAATAAAACTCTCTTATTCCAGTGTATTCCAGCATGTTAATGCTGTTTGTTAGAACATAAAGTGCAGTAAACATGGCTCTGAAATACAAACAAGGAATGACCTCAGTGCGTGCATCTGGAAAGGGTCTGGGTTAAAAGCTGAAACTCAGCACACAGACAACTCAGATTATGAAGAAAGGGACCCAGGTGATATTCCATGGCTAATGCAGTCAAAGAGAAAGTGTACCTGGGAGTGGATCATGGGTTCATTCCTCCCTGCACCGAGGAATCGCTGCAGGAGCCGCTGCTGTGGGAACTGCAGGGGCAGCCGTGCCACTTCCCAGCCCCCTGCCAAAAACAGCAGCGTGCAGAGAGCAGGTGCTGCAGGATGGTGCTTTGGCAGCAGTGCTGTGTCATCCAGCAGCTGCTGATAAGTGATAATTTTTCCTGGGAGCTGCCTCAGAAGCCTTTCTCCAAGTGCCTGCTCCTCGTGACTGCCTCTGCTCTCATTTCTCTCTGAGTGCTCCTCTTCAGCCACTCAACTGATCTGCTCTGCCTGGAGGGTGAGAGAAAGTTGCTGAATTTCTAAATATTGCCACTAACCACACACTGACTTGTAACAGGACTCTGGAAATAACTGGTAGTCTCCTTGTTCCATGTTCTCCAGAGCTCTGCTGAACACTTTTGCTCAGAGAAGATGGAAAAGGTTTCTCGCACTGCCCTGCGTTGCCGGCACAGATTTGGCTGCCTCATGTCAAGAGCTGCTCACTCCCTTTTCCTCTTCTTTTCTCAAACAGAATGGTTTGGGTTGGGAGGGACCTTAAAGCCCATACAGTGCCAGCCCCTGCCATGGGCAGGGACACCTTCCACTGGCCCAGGTTGCTCCAAGCCCCGTCCAACCTGGCCTTGGACACTTCCAGGGATGGGGCAGCCACAGCTTCCCTGGGCAACCTGTGCCAGGGCCTCCCCACCCTCACAGGGAAGAATTTCTTCCCAATATCCCATCTAAACCTTCCATCTATCAATTTGAAGCCATCTCCTGTTGTCCTTCTTGTGCTGGGCCCCCTGAGCTGGATGCAGCACTCCAGGTGGATTCTCACCAGACAGGAATAGAGGGGGAGAATCACCTTTGTTACCACCTGGGGGGTGTGATGGGCCCCAAGGGTGCCCAGGCACGTGGAGCTCCTGTCCTGCATCACAAGAGGTTCATGATCACACAGAAACTCTGCCAAGCACACGTGTGAAACCACAGGTGACACGGCAATGGGGTGAAATGGAGCCTCTTTGGGAAAAAAACCCTAAAATTTAAAAAAAAAAAAAAAATCCTTGATTGCAAACCAGAGTAATTACCTTTGAAAAAAAGAGGAGATTAATTAACTGCAGCTCATGTAGGTCCTGGGGAATGGGAGGTTGTCAAGCCCAGTCCAGTTCCTGAGACAAGAAGTGAAAGATCATCCACCTGGAACGGCACCACCGGGGAAGGCTCCGGAGCTGCCGACGCGGCTTCCGTGGGAAACCTCACATCTCTCTCATCTGCAGCTCTCCCAAAGTATTAAAAGAGAAATGAAAGTGACCTCTCCTGAATGCAAACTTCTTCAATAACCAAGGAATTTGCCTCTACATAGCTCACTTTTAATTGCAATTTAAGATTTTTAATAATTGTGTGAAGTGCCTATAAAAAAAGAAACAGCAACTTCATCAGCTATGATGACTGAATTACTGGAAAGGCAGAAAGAATAAAAGAAAGGAGAAAAGAGGAAATATCATTTATCCATAAATGCTTTCTTGATAGCTTCATTATCTTCAGTATCAGGGTGTTGATTCATTAAAGAAGTTTGATAAAGCTGCCTGTGCTCCTAAACAAACATTTTCTTGGGTGAAAAAAAGTCTTTCTAAGTTATAAACTTTTCTCTTACAATGTAAAGATCTCTGGTTTATAGAGTAAATGGAGAATTTCAGTTTGTGCCAGGGAGTGTGTCACTGTCCTGGGCTCAGGTCTCACATGTTCAGTCAGTGCAAGGAATCAGCTGCAATTCCAAGACTATCCCTCCTTCCAACCTCTGCTCTGCTCTCCAAGACCAATGGGCTACAGCCCATCCCTAAACTTCTCTTCCCTCTGGGATAAACTGCAGCCAAACAGCCTGTTTAAAATACTATTTATTGTAACTAAAGTGTTGTAGAGAAAAACCTGTTTCAAAAACCACTACAGAGCTAAATGTCCCTTCAGACACTTCTTCCGGGATTTGGGAAACATCAGTTCCTTCAGGCTTTTCCACAAGCCTTGCCAGCCCCAGACCTGGACTTCTTCACCTTTCTTGTTTAGATCCCAGACTGGGTAAAACATTATTGTGACTCAAGAGACAAAAGAGCAAAATATTCCACGTGAAATGCCCAGAGGAGCTGTGGCTGCTCCTGGAAGCGTCCCAGGCCAGGTTGGACGGGGCTCGTGGAAGGTGTCCCTGCCCATGGCAGGGGTAGAACTGGATGGACTTCGAGGTCCTTTCCAAGCCATCCTGTGATTTTAAGTTCATGCCCTCTTGCCTGCTGAGGAAGAACCCAAACATTCCTCTTCCAGTTCGATGGCAAAAGGCCAGTTTTTGTGTTTTTCACTTTACTCTTTCTTAACTGTGCAGAAATGCAGGGATCCTGACGGATAACAAACCCTCTGCTCATGACCTCTCTTAGTGCCTGTTGTACTCTGGCATTCCTGCCCTGGAGCCTCAGGAGAGTTCAGTGCATTATTAAATATCAATTCCAGCTCTGTCATTTCAGGCTTAATGCAGCTGCCTAAGACAATCACAGGAGTATCTCATTGCTTAAAATTAGACATCTAAATCCACCTTAAACATCCAAATAAATCAGATGAGTTCTCAAAAGTGCTGAGACAGGATGATACCCAGCATCTTTAGAAACCAAGGACTCTGGTTTATACCAAAATGCACAGGCTCACTTGGGAAATGGCAGGTACCCCCACTGGAATATCTTCTTCAGAGAACTCTGTTTTTCATATCCTGAAATGTTTTCATTTCCTGGAATAGCTGAGTTTATTACTTTAATAAACTCAATTAGGAAATATGGTTATTGGTTTCCTAACTAGACTGAATTAAGTTTCATTAAGAAATAAAATCCAGGATCCTCATTTATACTTGGCAAAAAGGCACTTAAAATGTTAAAACAACAATGTTCCTTCTCCTTTTCCTTTTAATATGGAGATAAAGCAAATCCTTCCTGTTTTAGACCTAGAGCTATTCCCAACATTTCAAATGGACTAAAATACCATAAATAAAAATTTTAATTAAAATACCTAGCGTAGAATGTTTTTAGACTTCTTAGGTGTATGATTTTTTTCTGCTTGCTGTAGATCACAGAATAAACATCCTAAAATGTCCTTATTAAAGTGGCAGGGTGATGCTCCAAAGCTCTTACCTCGTGTCACCTGTAGGAAGTTACTTAACCTGGCACCATGGGCTGGTGGTGGTGGCCATAACCCCTTCTTTGGAATTAGGTGAGAGACATGGACACGGGCTGCAACACCACAGCAAAGTAAAAATGAATCAATTATCTGTCATTCCCAGACACAATCAGCCTGTCTCACACACAGTCTAACAGGCGTGGTAGGGGCGTGTCTCAGCTGTGAAAGGAAACACCAGGTAGTAGCATTTTGGGGGGGCTTATTCCCTTCAGATCTGACACTGGCACAGTTGGGTCACGAGTTTTTCAAAGCAGATATCAAGTTAGCTGGACATCAGCAGATGATGCTCCTGTTGAGCACCTCGTGGCACCTCTGGTACCTGTCAGAGACAGACCAGACCACATCAACACCCCTCTGAAAGCTCTGCAGGCAGGGAACGTGGGCACCTGGGAACAAAGCAAACCCCAGTGGGACACAGAGGGACAGAATGCAAGACTGAGAACACCATGAAAACTTGTTTTGCTCTCCTGTGTACTTGACTTGACTTCACCACAACATGGAGCCTGTGGCTTCCCCGTGCCCACGGCCCTGCCTTCCTGTTTGGGAAGTCCACCCCGGAGTCCATCGCTGCCCATCTCACTGGGACTCGAGCCTACGGCATGCACGGTTCATCCATGTCTTTTTCTGGTGGACAATGGGCCAGGATCAAGCCCTGAGCAGGAATAAACCAGCCTGATACACATCCAGCAGCCACCGCCCTTCCCTGGGATCATCCCAGCTCACCTGGAGCTCTCCAGGGCAGCAAAGCTAATGAACACATGGGGTTTTTTGTTGCAAATCTTACAACAAGAGAGAGTTACTCCATTAACTACAGCCCTCCTAAGGCCTGGCTTTGTGCACACTGCTCTTGGGGAGGCAAAGGCAATAGTTGCTGCTCTGTGAAGCATCTCTCAGCACTTTGCTTGTCACATCCCTCGCAGGCCAATTCCTGCTGCATTTATTAATGAAGAATCACTGAAGCACGAGCTAATTCTTTTATCTACACTTTTGTCCCAGCAAATTGGTGTCTAATTGTATGAATGAAAAAAAAAAAAAAAGTGGGTGGACACTGTCACAAAGATAAAACCCCATCAATTCCCATCACAGAAACGGTTAAAACACTGTTTATCTCCACACAGGAGCCTGTTCAGTACCTTTTAAAAAGCCACAGAGCTGCTTTGGACTGTGGGTGGGTTATTGTGGACTAATTTCCACTTGCAAGGTTTTCAAATGACAGATTATCTCCAACAAAAATGATTGTGGAGCTGAGCTGAAAAGGGTCCCTGAGCTGAAAAGGTTTGGTTACGTGTAAATATAATGGAAGAATCACTAATGTTCGTCTTGTGGCATGAAAATTACTGTTTGTGTGTCAGAAAGAAGTTCTGCAAACTTTTTGTTCCAGATTCATAATTAAATCACTGCACTTTCTACTTACCTAATGTGAATACATCAGGGCTACAGGATGGGAAAAGAGAGAAAGCATTAAATACAGTTTGTGTGACAGAAGCTAACAAAAGAAGAAATACTGAAAAAGCTTTATGAGGGCTTTAATAAGTAACTAAATGACCAAAGCCAAACAAAGTACTTACCACTGGGAAGTCAAGCTGAGCCAAAGCCCTATTTGCAAATGTTGAAGGCTTAATGACACAACTGTTTAATTCTTTGTCTTCTCTCAGACTTTTCTCTTTTAAGCTCTATTGAAGTGTACAGACAATGCAGCTTAAGATAAGCCACCTTCCTGCAAGCCAGGCAAGTCATTCCACTGAAATCAGGGAGAGGATTTCTGGCACAATGCAGTTGCAGACGTTAGGATGTAAAAATCGTAGCTTGTATTTTATAACAAACCTTATGACCTTCCTGGACCCCAGTCCAGCCCACAGCACATTCTTTCCTCTGATGGTTTATCGATAGTTAAAAAAGGTAATTCATATATCCAAAGCTATGAATCTGTCAGAGATGTGAAGGTTCAGAAATCACAGTGTCTTAAACAGCAAGAGTTTTTGCAGATTTTCCTGACTCTCTGAGTGTCTCAGACAAAAGCAGCACTTGCACAGGCAGCTGCTCGATCCACACTCACAGGTCATGGATGGCAGAAATAGAAACGCAGTAAATCACAAGGAAATCAGAAGACATCCAAGAACAAAATGCTTTTTTGAGGGATGCTTGATGTGGGACCATCATACATTCACCGAGCACTTGGATGAAGGGTTGAGTGTTTCCTCCTCCTGCAAGGAGGGGAGGACCAAAGCCCTGCTTCTGGCACCAGGGACAGGCATTTCTGCCTCTTGGCTGTTGTTGCCACTGCTCTGTGCCTTTTCAGGCTTCATTCCTGAAAGGGCAATAATTGAAGTGATCAATATTGCTGAGGGGAGCAGCAGTGAAGACTCAAATGCTAATCTCCACTTTTGGCTTCACATCCGTTTTTCACGGGCGTAACGAGAGAACAGAGCAGGACTCAACACCACCAGGTAAGAAGGGAAGAGTAAATTATGAATTAAAGCTAAAATAGACCAGGATTGCACCATTGCTTAGGGCCTCAAACCACTACTGATCTTCATGAAGACAATAATTCAATGGAACATGCAATGTTGACCACTGGTGCTGTTTCAGAAACAATTCAGCTCTGATCTTCCCATATTCTCACTGCTCTGCTGGTCCAATGCAGACATTCCCATACAGAAATTATACCCTCATCTAATCTATTCTGAAATCCTACTGAAATCCATAGGAATTTGGCATCAGAAAATATTACAGCACTTCATCTCATGATGTTTAGATGGGATACTGGGAAGGAATTCCTGGCTGGGAGGGTGGTGAGGCCCTGGCACAGGTCGCCCAGAGAAGCTGTGGCTGCCCCATCCCTGGAAGTGTCCAAGGCCAGGTTGGACGGGGCTTGGAGCAACCTGGGCTGGTGGAAGGTGTCCCTGCCCGGGGCAGGGGCTGGAACAGGATGAGCATTAAGGTCCCTTCCAACCCTCTGTGATTCTACACAGAACTGGGGTAAATGGTCAGTTACAATAAATCCTTTAATTACACCTAATTTATCAGCTACAGCACACAAACAGAAGACTAATTAAATGGGCCAAGATGCAGCTCACATAAGCAAAGTCAAGATCTCAGGTGTTAGAAAGCAAACTGAGAAAGAATTACCAGGTTTTATGTTTTCCACGACTTAGAGAAGCAAAACTGCTGATGATCTGATATGTTTCACAAAACTTGCTGTGAGCAGCATGGCACAGAGGTTCAGGCAAACGTGCTGTAATGAGAAGATGTAGGATGTAAAAATAATTAGTCAAGGTTTATGGAGCCTACCAGCTAAACACGGGAAACTGTGAAGTTATCAAAGGCTCTGTACAGGGGTCTGATGATAGGAAAGTGTGGTGTGACGGACTCAGAGAGAGGATCTGCAGCCCCTCGTAGCATAACTGGAGCTGTGCCAGGGCAGGGTCAGGTTGGATCTCAGGACAAGGTTCTTCCCCCAGAGGGTGTTTGGCACTGACCAGGCTCCCCAGGGCAGTGGGCACAGCCCCAAGGCTGAGAGATCTCAGGGAGTGTTTGGATGATGCTCTCGGGCACAGGGTGTGACTCTTGGGGACAGGCTTATGCAGGGCTGAGGGTTGGACTGAATGGTTCTTGTGGGTCCCTTCCCATTCTGAGATTCTGTGATAGAACTTCATTGCCAGTTACTCCTGTGTTTAGTCACTGTAAGTACAGCCAAACATTGATAAAGTAACTTCCTGGCACTGTATCATCTATTGCTTTACATATCTTTACAAACTTCTGCCTCCGTTTCTGTTCTTAACATATTTTGAAACAAAGAGTTCTTGAAAGCCTTCAATGGGACTCAGGCACTGGTTTCCCTTCAAACAAGTGGGCTCCGAGTACCAAAATCATCGAAGGAGCTTTGAAAGTGCCCACCTTCATCTTTCGCTTCCCTCATCATTAAAAATATTCTTTCCACATGCCCAGTAATTTTCATCAGCCAAGATCAGAGAGTTCTGCACGCTGGGGAGGACTGGGGGAGTCACCTAAACAGCAACAACCACCAGGAGCTCCTGCATTGTATCACCTGCAGGTAACGTAGTGAGTCACAGAGCACAAAGCAGGCACCTGCAGAAAGCTTTAGAGCAAACAGCCATCCCAGGGGAAGGTGCAGACTAATTAAAACTAGTGCTACAAAAAGATGTTGCTGTTCTAACATGTGTTAGTGTGAGCTGGTGCACGAGAGAGCAATAAAAGAAATGTCAAAGGAAGCGAGAAATCGTGGAGCAGCCTGAGCTCAGGGATGCAAAGACAAGCGTCTGGGGAAGCAGGGCACCAGCTCTGTCGGCAGCAGAGTTCTCTAAAACATTCAGGGCTTGGAGGAAAATGTGCAGGTGAGTCTCTGTCACGGGCACAAGTCATGATCAGAGCTCCTGGAGGCAGGTGCTCATATGAGAACGGTGACACTGCCAAACGTGACCGTACAATCATATCATCACGTGTAATCGTAGCTCATGACATGGACTCACCTGTGTGCACTCACACTCCGAGATAATATTTCTCCAAGATTCTTGCAGCTTGGAATAGGAAAGAGGAGACTTAGATTTCCAGCTCCTTACTCAAGGCTCAATCTGCAATCCCCAAATCCCTCCCTGGTGCTGCTGGGCAGCTCCACAGCTCTCACCGTGCTCACCTGTATTACAGAGATTCCCTGGAAAGCCCTACGGACCCCCTGACAAGCCTGGAAGGCAGGACTTGTCTCCTTG
Source organism: Oxyruncus cristatus (assembly GCA_013399855.1). NCBI lineage: Eukaryota > Metazoa > Chordata > Aves > Passeriformes > Cotingidae > Oxyruncus > Oxyruncus cristatus. Next base: position 1,281,067 of record VXAY01004762.1, read on the forward strand.
CCTCTGTCCCTTTGGTTCCAAGATCACCAGGGCAGGGGGCAGGTGCTGCCTGGGAGACATAAATTCCATAGCAAATGTACCTGAAGGTCTGACTTCATTCCCACTTCACATCCATCGTGATGCAGAGCAGAGGTGGATCTTTGATGGGAGGCAGTTTTAGGTGACAAAATCACCTGGGTTCCAATCAGTGTGCTGGAAACTGAAGTCTAAGGAGCACCTAAGCCTTCTCATAAAGGAACAAAGAATTGGGAGTCCACCTTCCCCTCCTGTATTCAGCCTCCTGGAAAAAGGAAGAAATTAAAAATCCCAAGTGCTTGAAACTGGGCAACAAGCAGTGCCTGGGCCCCTGAAAGCTGTGTGATAAATCCTTCCCCATCTGGTGGGTCTTCAGTTAATTAACTGACATGGCTGAAAATGAGCAGCAGCTAATTGGAGCACTTTGTTCTCCCTCCCCCTGGCAGCAACAAAATGGATTCCAGATGACCAGTGGTTCAACAGTTTCCAAGTAATCTCCATTCAGTGCCATCAGCACTGGGCCAGCCTCCCAACAACTTGTACACCTTGGACTAGGAATCCAAAGAGCATCACTGGAAAGGGAAATTTGCATCAGGAGACAGTGGGCAGATGTGTGCAGGCTCCAGTTCTGATGAGATACTGAAAAACAAGCCACCTGCAAACAATGGGAGGCCAGCTGAGCTCCAGCCTTGCCTTTTCTCTGCAGCCAAGAAAAACCTCAGCCCATGGAACCTGGAGGCACAAAGGTCCTCTGTGGTGCACTCTGAAAGAGAATTGCAGCATTGAAGAGATGGTTCTGCGAGGGTCCAAATCTGGGGTCTCCAAATCTGGGGTCCTAAGAAGGAGAAAAAGAACCCGAGTGCCACCGCTGAGGGTGTTAAAGCAGCACCTGCATGATTTTGGGACCAGGAGCCCTGTGGAGCAGCCTGTCTGCCTGCCAGCCCCACTCTCATCCAGCCCACCATGGCTTTCCCCTCCCTCCAAACAAGTGATTTAGGAGCCCCAGCTGTCATGTCTCCTTCCTCCAAGAACCCCCTTCCCTTGTACCTGCTGCCATCCAAGGATTTTATTTCTCCATCCTTCCTGTTCCAGCTCCAGCTGGCATTCCTCTCCTGAGCTGCCATCCCCTTTCCAGCAATATTCCCAGTGACATTATCCACTCCCAACCACAAGCAATAGCCTTCAGTGACAGCAAGAAATCCCTTAAATACCCTCCATATTATAGAATCATGGAATGGTTTGGGTTGGAAGGGACCTTAAAGATCTTCAGTTCCACTCCCTGCCATGGGCAGGGACACCTTGCACCAGAGCAGGTGGCTCACCCTGGCCTTGAACACTTCTCCCAATGTACAGGATTAGTGCAACAGGTTAAAGTGTGGCCAGTGATGTCTCTGTCCTTTTGTTGCCCCCAGATGGTTTAAACATCTCCCAGAACGCAAACAAGCAGACAAAGATCCCCCTCCCCAAACACACGGGTGAGCAAAATTGTTTGTAAAAGTATTCGCAGTAACTCGAGCACTACAATGCTCCAAGCTCAGGCCAGATGTTGTGATCAGGCAATGATATTCCACAGGATTTCCCTGAAATCTAGGGATGAATGGCCACCTGAATTTATTATACACAGAGACGTCCCTTCAAATAAGACCATATACAGTGAACGCCAAACCCGGGTGTTTTCAGGTATTTTGCTCTCAGTTGCAACAGGGTAAAGCAGGTTAAACCCACTGAGGACATTAGTTGGGCTGCAATGAAACCAAAATCCATGAGAAGACTCACATCCCATGAAGGCTTTCCCCATTTCTGTGCAACATGAAATTTTAAAAATTCTCCTGGCATTTCTAGTTGTCTAGCTGCTAAAAAACCCTGCAGATTTTCAGTCCCAAACCGTGATAAGTTCAAGGACTTCTTGTTTTCTATTTTCATCTTAAATTATTAAATTCTAGCAAAATGACATTAAAACCTGTATTAACTAAGAGAAGTTCTGTGTTTCTGGGTTTCAGCTCTATGTTTCTCAAGTTTGGAAATAAGAAAGCATAAATAAAATATCTCCATGGGATGCTAATGCACTTCTCTGTCTGGAATGTGTGAAATACAGCTGTGGAATACAGATCATCTTCTAGCTAGAAACATCATTTAATATTTATTACCTCACATTTGGCTCTGAGGATACAAGGAGGGCACCCCCCACTTCTTGATCTGTGATCTCTGGGGGTCCTGACCTCACAATGTGCCACCATTAAACAATATTTATCTTACCCCATTTTAAACTGCATCGGTTTGGATGTTTCCCATTCTCAGGCTTTTAGAAACACCAACACAAAGCTCATTTGGGAAACCAGTTTAAAGATGTTGTTTCACCATGGAAATGGGAGAATGACCCAACTGGAAGAAACGCCGTGATCCTGCAAGGGCACAGTTCACAGACACTGGAATTGCCTTTGCAGAGGCTTTGGCCTCCCAGAGCGCTGCAGCCATTGGGCTGTAAAGAGCTTCCCTTTTCCAGGGAAAGCAAATTCCACATTTTGATAAAAAACTAAATCATAGTGTTCAGGAAAATGCAGAAAGGCTCCATTCTCAAGTAAGTATTGACACTTTCATTTGGGTGGGTGATGTCCTGTGTTCTTCAGGGGTTTCCCCTTGTCCCGAGTTAATGGGCTGAGCTGTATAAATACACACATACCTATCCCAGTCAAATCACATTAATATCACTTAATACCTTGTGATGTACCTGTATGGTGAGGCTGATCACAGGCAGGGAGTTTCAAGTGCTGGTCACCGCTGTGGTTGCTCTGTGCAATTCAAAACATGACAGTTTAGAAGAGGTAACAACAAATTTGCTGTCACCCTCTGTGCTCCTGATCTCTGTGTGGGAACGATGGTATTTCCTTGAAGGTTGGACTTAATGATCTTGGGAGGTCTTTCCCAGCCTCAATGACTCTATGATTCTAATGCATTTTGAGTTATGGTAATAAGCTTAATACCATTAAGGGTTTGCTCCATGTCCCTGATGGACGTGGCACAACCCCCAAAACATGTCAGAGTTAAAACAGCTTCTTGAAACAGTGTTTTAGAAAACAGTGGGATTTCTTAGGCAGGGAAGACTTTTGATGATAAATCACTTTGAACAGGAGGCAGAGCTGTCTTATACCTGTGTTTTTATGCTCCCATTCAGGTGGTAACACTCCTCCTTCCAGCATGAGACACAGGTGCTGATAGGGGGATATCTTTAAAAAATAGTCATTAAGCATAATGGTGCATTAAAAGAAAAAGTAAATTTCTATGATAAAAGGGTTTAAAAGGTCTAATTCTGAATTTCTACCTCTGCACCCCAAAATGCTTCTTCCCTTAAAGTCAAAAGCAAATTTATATCCCAGACTGAGGGAACTGAAGCAATGCTTTACCTCCTTCCCGTAGCAAAGAAATAATAAAAAAATTAACTTTTCCATCATTATTATGTACTGGCAAAGCAGACACCAGCCAATTATCCTATGAAAAACATCAGCACCTTCCCCCAAAAGCAAGGTAGGCTCATGTTGCCAGGTGACAGAACCAAGGAACCGAGTGCGCTCAGCTTTCTCTGCACTGGTGCACCACGGGAGGGTTGTGTCCTGTCCATGAACCCACTGCCAGGGTCCCACTGCTCTCCTTTCACTGCATTTTTATATTCTAATGGAGCTCCACATTATTTTGTCAGAAGGCACAGCAAGAGTGGCTTGAGATCTGCAAGCAGATGGAGCAACCAGACTGAAACAGAATGTCCTAAAGCTGCTGAAAGCGGTTGGGTCGGTGACTGTCTCCAACCAGCGTTAACCCTGAGCCTACAGAGGCTCCTGGTGACACCCATTTGATCAGCTGCTGAAATAGAGACCTCCCAGAACACTAGATATACTGAAAATACAGCCCTTGCTAAGGCAGAGCTGGTAACCATAAAACACTGGGTGCTGCACACAGGAAATATAAGAGGAGAACGCTGGAGGTCGGGACACTCCTGTAAACCCGACTTGTTGAAGAAGCACCACAGGACATTTACAGTCAACACTGGCGGAAGAGCTTTTCCTCAGAAAGTGTTTTTCATTTCCAGAGGTACAATCACACTCCTGTTACCTGCCCTGAGACCCAGCTCCTGCCTTCTGTTCACCTTTAGTTCTCGTTTACCAAATTTACACACATGCAATTATTTTTTTACTGCTGTAACACAAATCATTTCAGCAGCCCCTTGGAGCACTGATACTGGAGCTGGGGAGCTGCAAACCCTGCTCATGAAACACAGAAAGCCAGAAGTTCACAGCAGTCTTCTTTGTAAGCAAAATTTCACACAATCCCAGAATGGTTTGGATTGGAAGGGAGCTTAAAGATCCTCTCATTCCAACCCCCTGCCACGGGCAGGGACACCTTCCACCAGCCCAGGTTGCTCCAAGCCCCGTCCAACCTGGCCTTGGACACTTCCAGGGATGTATTTTAGATTAGTTTCCTGTAGACATACAGGCTTGCATGATTTCCCCTGTGGTATCACTTTTTTTAGTCCTTGTCCAGCTTTTATCTCCCCCTTTTTATGCTCAACTTCAGCATAAAAAAAGAATCCTGGGACAAGACCATGTGCTGAGCTCCCCCAACCTTCCATTTTCATGGGAAAAATGTTTCCTCCCAGGTGCTGCTTGCTCCCAAACAGGTGAGGATCAATGGAAAATGTATGACATCCTTTAGGAGCTCTTGCATTCACACTGTTATATAATTAGCTCTTGTTACCACCTGCATTTGTCTAATTCCAGCAAAACCAACTTCCCTGCCAGTGCCCTCACTTTTGGACGAGGGAAGAGCAGAGTGACTCAGCCTGGGGGTAGGTGAGAGCACTCAAAATTGCCCTGCTTTGTGTTGAGGGTGTTTATTACTAATTGCACTGCCTGGGAAATTACTACAGCACTGGATAATCTACCTCCTGGAAAAAAAAACCTGGATACAGTTGGCTTGCTCCTGTAGAGCAAATGGAGAGAAGGTGATGATTGCATGTGCCAAATGCACCACGTGCATGTTCAAAGCACTTTGTGTGTCATTTTCTCATGGATGTTTGGAGAAGGAGCATCCTTTAGAGAGAAAAGTCTGCAGAGGAGGTATGGAATAAATCCTTACCGCCTAAAAAAAATCTCTGCTGGTTTTAATTAAGCTGAGCAGAGGGAGGTAATCTGGGAAACTGTACTGGGAAAAACAAGTGTGAAACGGTAAAATAGGTGATCAAGATCCCTGTTTTCCCTCAGCACGAACTAAGAGTCAGGGCTCCAGTTGGGGAGCGGATGGAATAAGCTCCAAAAGTTGAATTTGGCCCAGCATTCGTCCAGGAAGACTCTGCTTTGTGCTTCTATCTTTTCTTTTTATGCTTCTCTCTTGGCAGAGGTGCTGCAGGCTGTGTGGTGCAGCTGAGGAGATTTTCTGCAAGGATATTTCAAGCTCCCAGGTAGGAAAGTTTTGCTCAGAGTGTACTATTATTATTGCCCTTCAGGAGAAACAGCTGTGGAAACTCTGATTGCGTTCACTTTAAGGCTTGCTGGTACATTTATGAACAGAACTGGTGCTGATTTGGGTTTCTCAGAAGCCAATTTTGCTGTTTATCTGTAGGAAGAAAAACCTATATTTCAGAGGGATGTCTTAAACAGCACAACTAGAAAAACTTCCCCATCTGCTACAGCTCCATTAAATGCTACAATGCGGAATTTTCAAGCTTGTGATTTGGGTGGTAAAGGTTTGAGCAGTTCTGTTCACACTGACTGTTTGCATCTCTCCAGGCATATGGGGATTGTTTGTGGATTGTTCCTGAAAAAAAAAGCCTAAATTTGTACACACAGACAAGATAATTCTTATTAAAGACAATTTTTATTAATGCATTCTATTGACATATAACCCTCTACTTGCATGTCCCAGACTTCTGAGTACACAAATGTCCTCTGAGAGGGAAACATGCCATTATTAAAGAGAGATTAATTTTAAAAGTATCATAAAAACAGCTATTACTGCTCTAAGTCACAGTATTTTCAGCGTATGCCTGTGTTTGTAATAACGTAAAATTATTCTATCACTTCAAGAATTAGAGCAGTATAAAAACTGATTAAATCTCAAAGAAATATGATCTCCTTTGGTTCCAGCCACTTAATGGAGTGATCTGGAATGTTTTTTTCATTAATGGACACGCCATGGTTTAAGTTTACTCCCACGTAACACATCTCCACCCTGCTTTTTCTGTAGTACAAACCCCACATTATGACCTGCACAGAGGAAAACGGTGTTCAACTTTCAAGCCAGAAATTAGTTTCAGCACAAAAACGAGCCATTTTCCATCTCCACTGTTCAAAGAGATTAATTCAGGCAGGTTTGCCTGTGGTAGATGCACCTGGAGTGTTGAATTTTAAGTGCAATTTGCATCTGTCCTGATTTTTTTTTGGCAATCTCAGCTTTGCTTCTGACTATTTTTAAATGACAAGTAAACAGCATATTCTACGTTAAAGGGTAAAAAAATCCCAACTCAAAACAATCCTGCCCCAAGTTCTGAAGAACGCTCATAGTAATGATAAGGATGGAAACAACTCAATGTCACTTCTAAGGGTCAATTTAGAAAAGGAGTTTCAATCAGAATATAAATCCCTTCAGCTGGTAATCCAACAAAAAAATTAAGTTACCATCTGAATCTCCCCCCTTTTTTTTAATACTCTCAAAATGTAATAGTTTCTTTTCCTAAATATTGGTAGTTTGACAGTTTTGCATTTCTACTTGAAATAAAAATTTCTTGACCTTCTTTAGCACCAAGCTCTATTCTTGCTTTGTCTCATGAAAATTCTTAATTACATTAAATCATCTAATGTTTATTCGATGTGATACTTATTCAGGGGGCAGTTTGCAACAACGTGGGAATACTCACAAGGTAGTTTTGTTTTGATTTTACTGCATAAAATTTATGGCATTTGGCAAATGCATGTTGAGTTACTGCTGAATATACAAAACCAGAATAAAAACCCCTGTTTTTAAATATTTTAGGACAGAAAAAAGACAAACCTTGTGATATGATAAGCACGTTTTAATTAAAAACACCATTATTTTATGGAATATCAGACTTCAGTGGGGCAGCAACCACTGGAAAAGTTTTCTGCCTCCCTGCTCCTTGTGTTTTTCTACCTGCCCTGGAAAACAACATCCCATACTCTGCTGTCCATCAGATCTCTTGGAGGATGTGCTGGAAAGCTGAGATACCCACGTATGGATTCACTAAGCCTTTAAGAAGAAGGTTTTACTGTTATCAAGTTATCTCAAATTACAATCCAATCCCAGCTCAGGGAAAGGGGAGATAGAGGTATTTATAATATCAAAAACAGCCCACATGGTAACAAATGACACTGGGGAATAAATACAAGAAAAGCTGCTTTATCTCTGCTGGGGCCACCCCAGAAAGTCACGTCCTGCATTTGACTTGCTGGTAAACACCCTGCTTCAGAGAAGTGCAAATCTCCTCCTCCTTCTTTGGGTAACAACATCTTTTTTTCTTCTGTAAAACATACATGGTATCGACATCTGATACCAAAATACCAGTGACACCCAAATTTGTCTCCCGCTGCTTCTGGAAAGAGAGCAGCACCTGCAGCAACCAGCCACTGCAGCACCAACAGGTCTGGGGCAAGGGCTGTTCCATCTCTTGCAGAGAGCACTGGAACACATCCTAATAGCCTTTTAAAATTATAATTGAAGTTTTATATATGTAATAACCTGAGCACTGAAAAGCAAATTAAAAATAATTGCTATTGCTCTCGTATATCTCTGCTCTACAGGCATGAGTTGTCTTACGGCACAACAACTGGTGTCTGCGGGGGGCCTGGGCCATCATTCCAGTTTTGATGCCTTGTTTGAGGAGAAGAGGGGAGCATGGGGAAAGCAAGCTGCAGGAACGTTTACCCCCTATTTCCATTTACACACTCAAGCTTCAAATCCTATTCCTGGCCTGGCAGGAATCTGCTCATGGATCCCTCAAACGCATCCCTGCAGATTCTCCCAGGACTGAGTGCAGCGGGGTTCTTGTTTTCCCTCAAGCTGCTGTGCAATCAACTGCATTTCACTGTTTATGTCCCCGGTCCGTTTTATTATCCTGTTTCAGCTACAATGTGCTCAAGGAGGGATTTCCACATCCCTCGCCACGGGCAGTACAGAATTACCTCAAAGCACTGTGAAAAGGCAAATTGAAGAGCTCAGTTGCTCCTCAGACATGCCCTGAGCGTGCAGGGGGTGCTGCAGCAAAACAGGAACAAGTGACACCTGGTGCTCCATCAGTGTGGGTGACAAAGGCTGAAGATGACAAGTTTGTGGATAGTTCTGGCAGAGACCCCACCTGAGAGAAGAGGTAATGCTCATTCTGGAGCACATTTAGATAACCTGGTGCCATCCAGTTCTCCAGAATCCTTCCCAGCTCTGAGCAGCAGAGCCTCTGTTCTGGCTGAGTACTTAAAGCACTTCGCCTCGCTCAACATCACTTCCATCTTTCCCCAATTCAGCCTGTGCCAGCTGTTCCTAATCCACAAGCTCCTCTCCTCCAGGCTCCATAAACCTGATGGAGAGTGCAAGAAGTTTGCCGAGTTGATACATAAACTCTGCCTTTCCAAGAAAATGCCATCTGTATTCCACGCTAAAATTAAGCCAGGCTAATTGGCTGCCTCACCCGGAGCGTGATGTGCTCTGCCTGGTGAAGGAACACGTGTATGGGTGGATTTAAACTGGGCCATTATTCTCCATTATGGAAAATGCGCTCACCCCGCTAAACCCTGGCATTAGATCCGTGCTGGTGGCTGCACAGGGAAGGCAGGAGCCTGCTCCTACATGCTGGACCAGGTGACCCAGGCCGGCCCCAAAAAATCAGGGCTCAGGAGGAACCGAAAGGAAATGAACCTGCTTCAAATACAAAGCCTGACCTTTCACAGCTCTTGGAAGTTATTTGCAAACAGAGCGTCACTTCTCCAGGTCTCAGGGGAAGCAATGGATATGGAACAGCACAACTTTTGTACTGATTTGTGCTTCCTGTGACAGCACTCCCATTTTTCCTCAAATCCTCTTGATGTGGAATGATCCTGCTTACCACCACGAGGACTCTGCAACCAGCTATTTCCCCTTTTCTTAGGGAAAAACAAGTAGCAAAGGAGAGACAACTCGAAGAACAGTTCAAAGGAGGGAGCATTTGGTGTGATCACCCCTTTGCATCCTCACAGGAAGCTGCTAAAATGAGAAATGGAGCTGCTGCTTCATCCCTAATCCCTCCACCATCCATGAAACAGAGTAAACATCTACTTTTCCCAAAAAACCCTTTCTCACAGAATCACCCTCCTGTTTAACAGACGAGCTGAGAAGTGCATCTGCCACAGTAAAGAAATACAGCAGATTTTTTTAATATAATAAATTATACTGTATTGGATAAAATTCCATTTTAATTTGAAACTCAGTGGATATTAAAGGCAACTTTAAAAAGTTATCTAAGGTTTAATTGCATACATTATGTTTGTAGCCTTAGGTACTGCAGGTAGTTCTTTAATATTTCCTGCAGTATATTGAGATCATGGAGCAACCATTTAATTCTGCTTGAAGAATGTTCCAGAGAGAACTGTGGAGGGGGGAAAAAAACTCCAAAGTTTTGGCTGTTGAGTGAAACACCAACGGATTTGGGCCCGTTGGAAGAGAACTTCCAAACTTTTAGCTGTAGTAAGAGCACTGAAAGCATATGGGCTGTCATTAGAGCATTATTGAGTCCACCCTTGATAGTCAGACACCACATTAAAAATAGAAGGACTGTCAAGCTGCAATATGGGTGCTTGGAACAATATCAGACATTTTCCTTCAACTATATCAATGCATGGAAAATCTCAAATGTGTCCAAGCATTTAAGTGGGACAGCACCTTCCCTCCACCCCCCCTGCTAGTGGAGGTTGGTTTCTGAGTCCCAGCTGAGGAGAACCTCTGTCCCTTGCCAAGATTAACCAGAGGGTCTGCAGAGAAATTGCAAGCATGGGCTGGGAATAATCGGATTTCCAGTCCTGAGCTGAAAGAGCCGGAGGTTTCACGGGGGGTATTGACTCCCCTTAGTTTCCTGTGCACTTGCCTTTCTGCAAACATCAAAGTATCCAAAATTACATGGTTTCAGGAGACTAGAATTCACCAGTGTCTAAGGGGCTGTGGAAAGCCAGAACAATCCTCCCTGTAATTCAGGAATCACGGCATGTCGCTCAGTTCCAATTCGGGGACTGTGGTCCCCTTGGCTCCCCCTGTAAATGCATTTTTGGGCCTCACTCAAGCAGTTCAATACCTTTGTACCCATCCTAACTCTGCTCACAGGGGATAAAAGGGGTCAGAGAGCTGAAGTGCTGAAGATGAGAAGTCAAGGATCCTGTTGGACGACCCAAACCACTTCACCCTTCGCACCACACACGTGAAGAGGTTTCTGCACACACACAAGTCGCTGAGAGTTCTCCAGCCCAAATGCTTCTCACACCAATTGCTGCTGAAGTGCCACAGAAGTGATCTGGACCTTGCCACAAATAATTTCACCTTTCCATCCTCCCCCCATTACCCAGTACCAGGAGTAGTGACTTTCAGTGACACTCGGCCTCCTACAAACCACTTTTGTGAAATCAGTACTTCATGATACAATTAATTTATTAAATCGCTTAGGGACTTCTGAAAATACTTTTTTTTTTTCCTCCCTGATATGAATGCCTTTTAAAAAATAATCATAATTAAACAAAAAAAACCTTCCAGGTATTTTTTTAAAATCACCCAGAATTTTAAAAATCTACACTCATTTGAATATTGACTATTACTACTTGTGCTTTTATTTCATCTTGAAACAGGCAAATCCATAAAGAAGCACTCAAAGCATATTCCACATCTCACTTTGATACCCTCTGTGTGATGGAACTTGTGGAAACCCACCCCTGCTCAACATAAAGCTGAATAAAACCCCAAGTGATGCACAAACAACTCAAATTCTTAACAACATCTTCCAGAAAAGGATTAGACAGAACAACCATTTGATCCAGCACAGGAAATACAGATACTTATTTCCTTCAACACTCATGGAAGGACTTCTGAACTCGGACTTGTGATGCTGCTGAATAAGCAGAGCCCACAATGGCAGAGGCAATTCGAGCCTTGGAAGACGAGCACGGTATCTTTGACTCCTCATTTTCAGTTCCTCTGATTATTTGATCGTGCTGCATTCACCAAATGTTTGTTTAACTTGGAGTGTTTGCTTATTTAAAAGCAATCTCTGCAATGAAAGTGTGGTCCCTGAGTGGTTTATGGTGAGTGGAGAGCAGGGGATGTGAGGGAGCCAAGCTGGGCTGTTACAGAAACACCCACGCCGAGCAAACAAAGGCACACAGAGTTTTCATCTTTTGTTCAATCACTTGAAATGAATGCAAACTTTTTTTTTTTTCTTTTCCTTGTCGTTTAATTTGAAATTGGTCTAATCAGACATCTGCCAGGATCTGTCTGAATTAACAAAACTGAACACAAATCTTCTATGAGCACTCAAGTGCTGCTTCCCTCAAATGGCATTGAACTCACACGGACACTCTGTGGAACTAATTGAACATCCCGAGCTCAATATCCCAGGCTTTCTGATTTAACTTTATTACAGTCAGAAGAAATAACAGTATAAGGGGAAACATGTTGTTAAGGACTCAGTTCTGAAGTGGTTCAATAAAAGCAGGCTGCTTATCCTACTTTATTATCTTTATTATTGTTGCTTTCAGATGGAAAGAGAATTTCCTCTCAAGACAAAAAAAGCAGAGTTTGTCTCAAAGCCCTTTGGTTTCTTTTGAACAGCAAGGTACAGTTTACTTCATAGAATTCCATGGGAATTTTATTCTTGCCAATACGGGGAATTTTGATATTGTGGCATTTTCCTCTTGCTGTGACACATTATGGTTGCATTTGTCAGCATTTACTAAAGGTTTTGACATTACTCAACAACACTGAGGTGGATTCTGCTGACTCTGGACATGTTCTGAGCTAAACATCTTTCGACAAACTCCTGAAATTACACAGGAGCTGCCCTCAGTAACACAGGGGGTCTTTTCAAGTCTCTGTTCCTGGCCTATGCAGGAGGTAGGACTTCCAAAATCAGATTAACAGAATTGAGGGACTTTTTTTAGCATATGTTTGTGGGGTCGATATTTGTACCAACATAACAACCATCTGAAAATCCCACTAATTCCAGAAACCAGTTTAAATCTACATCAAGTGATACTTGATTTAAAAAAAAAAAAAAAATCTGAATAAAAAGACAGTTTTCCTTATGTCTTTTTAACCAAAATGTTGGGGTTTAACCCAGACATTTAAAGGTATTTAAGATTTCAGCCTGTAAATTCTACAGAATAACTGCAAAATTCTGTGATATATGAAAAAAGAAGCATTTACCTGAGAGTTTTAAGCTCTTGCCATCTTTATGTGCAGCTGGGTGTTGTGGGCTTCGGAGGATGACATAGGAGAGAGGTTTTCATTCCTGGGGCAGTCCTGTCCCTCCAGGTCACTGCCAAAGCTGTATGAGGAACAACAGTGAAGTTTCCATGAACTTTTCAGGCAGCCCTGCCTCTGTCACCCCTTAATAAATAAACCAACAAATAAAATCGAGCCTCAATGTCCCTTTTTTTTTTTTTTTTTATGAGTAATGGGAAATGAGACAGAATCAATCACTGGCAAAGTAAAAGATGTTTAATATTGATTGTTCTTCTGAAGGATGAGGAAGCTTTTCTAATGGTCGTAGGGGGACACGGGGAGGGGGTGGCTCATAGATTTGTTTTCCTTTCTGTATTCCCAAAGCAGTAAGGAGAAGATGAGGTCATGATAGATTATAATCCTGCAAGGAATGACTAATGAGTAACTGAACTACTTTTGTAGCAGTAGTAAAGGCAGCAATGACCAGAGTAATTGGGTTTATTGGGTTTCTGTTTAGCACAGATCCAGTCTTCCCTTAAACATCCTGTCCCTTCAAATCATTTTATGCTCAATGCCTTTCCTTTTTATTATGCCTGACCTGAGTTATTTCATGAAATTTGACCTTGCATTCTTAATCTCATCTACTTGTTCTGAATAGTTCTTCTTTATTTCCCTTCAATAACTGTTCTGTCAAACAGTCCATGTAAGCACAACATCTCAGTCTGTAGTGCCAGCCCCTGACTCAGAGTGGATGTACATTGATGTAACCTCAACAGCCCAATTTCATCTTCTCAGAGAAACTGCCTCAAGAAATAATACTCAGGGATAAATTCTGTAGAGGCGCAGGACCCTCTTGTACAAATAACAACAGTGACTCTGTGTTAAAATTAATTACATTTTTCCTTTTCTACTGTTATTTTTTTTAACCAGGTTGGAAACAGCAAGAGTTATATGCAAGTTAAATAAAAAAAAAAAGTTACTGTTTGCTTTTGTTTTGTTTTGTTTTCTAAAAGGGCTTTTACATTCCTGCAAATATCTCTCTGCAGAAATGAATTCTCGGAGGAGAAAGGAAAAAAAAAAGTCAGTGACATTCCCCTTGCAATTCCCCAAGAGCAAAGCAGGCATTTCATTCAAGCCTGATGACACAGTCGCTGGTTGTTCCCTAAAGCTGGATGGTTTTCCTAGTGAATCTATTCCTCTTGCAATATTGTGTCACACTGTTCCAACGGGATCTCCCTTTGGGGAAGTGTTTCCAGCCCCTGCTCGTGCTCCCAGTGTCTCTGGCACTTGTGTTCACACGTGTCCCAGTGGTGGCTCATTTCACAGTCACCGCAGAGGCAGGACCTGTGGTTCCTTCTTCCCTCTACATGTTCTTGTCCCAGCTGGCATCATTCCCTCTGGAGGGAAAACTCCTCATCCAGATGATGTTCTGTCTAACTATTCTTGTGTCCCCCCTAACAATAGTTTCCATGCCTCGTACATGAGATTCTTTTAGGGGAAGAGAGACACAGGTGTGGAGTCAGACTGTGTCTTCCACCTCTGTAAAAGGGAGAGGGAATTGCTCACCTCTTGAGAGATAAACTGGTGAAAAATATTCCAAGAAGAGCTAAGCACACTTTTGATATTCCGTTTCCTTCATGAATTTATTTCCCCGGCATTTTTGCACAAAGGAAGACAGACTATTATGGAATCTACCCAAGACCTGACAATTGCCACTTGACCTTCCAGTCACAGACTCTGCAAGGCCACTGAAAACAGACACCCTGCAGTTCAGGGAAGGGAGAGAAAGGTGCACAGAGGATTTCAGAAGGTTTGAAGTGGTCACACCTGCTCTTCACCCTTTTCAGGTCTCGTGGGATAAGCTCTGTTTCCATGCAACAAGCTGCACAAGGCAAATGGTCCTTCAGTTTCTGTGCAATGGTTGTGGAAATCTGATTTAAAGAGTTAGTTCAGTTCAGCTACAAAACACGTTGTTTCCAGTCAGGTATGAGAATACATATTGTGTTTTCTGCATAAAGGCAGTGGAGGTGCTTCATCCTCACTGGAACTCTATGACAAACACATCACAAGTCAGTCAGCCCTGGAAATTCAGAGGGTTTTGGGGATTAGCATTGCTCTGGCTGTGCCTGCAGCTGTGGTGACAATACTGTGACCCGGTGCCAGGTCTGATGCACACCTTGGACAAAAGGCTATGGATAGTTTCCTGCAAATTAAGAATGATAATGAATAGATAGTACAGCAAAAATGTCCAAGATACAGCCACTACTGGAAGGCTTAATTCATTCTAGAATACCAGTTTGGTAGGTGCAAGGCACCTACCCATTCCAGACTCCAGACAGAACACGGAACCCCTGGTTCTGCAGGTTTACAAATGTTTTGTGTTACATTTCAACAGTTCCATGCACATCATTAGACATGGAGCAGAAAAAAGGAGTATTACTAACAGAAAAAAGCTTTATACACTAAGAGAAAATAACATAGAGATTATTCAGGTTTTTATGCTCCCAAATTCACTGTAGCTACCCAATGAATAGTCTTACAGTCCATTATGTCGTGAACTGATCCCTCTGCTTTGTGCACTACCATACTCCAGCTCTGTTAACAAAGTTTTTGTCACTTTTCAACCCACAGAATGTGGCTGCAGCAGAAATAATATGTACAACAGCTTGTGCCTTCACTCACAGAGAATCACCAGCGAAGGCAGGAGAAGGGACTGATGATAATAAGTATAATAGTAACTGCATTAGGCCAGCAGGGCCAACAGCTAATCTTGCTGCACTCTGAAAAAGGTTATTTTAATTCCAGTAATTGGCCCCAACCACCAGCAAGAATTGATGTGCTGCCACTTTTACCTGCTTGCTGCTCCCTGTGTTCATGTGCAGCAGCTCTGCAAGATGAACACAAATTACCTGCTGGAGTCAATGGAAGTGATTGCTTCTGTTCACATTATTGATCAGTTGTGTTGCTTATACAAAGCCTCAGTCTTTGGACCCTCCCCAGCTTATTGAAGGTGAGTTGTCTGTAGGTTCCACAGTGTTCAGAGAGCCAGGGAACAGGCTAATTGTTATTGTGCTGGCCATCACTATTATGATTATTTTTCTTAATGACTAACATTTGTATGATGCTGATCACGCAGTTGCCCTACAGCACTTTGCAAGCTTCTCAAAAGGCTCCACAAATTATATTTCTAAGCCTAAAAGCATTATTATACACTTGTAATGTGGCCTGGGGCCAAAAGAAAGATCAGGATCACCCTTAATAAGTGTTGTAACAAAACATCATGTCATTCTAAATACAAAGACCATCCAAAGGGACCCACAGCTGCACGGGATGTGTGGAGACTCACAGGACCGTGACTGAAAATCGGGAGAGTCGCCAAAAAGGGCTGGCAGAGTTCACAGAGTTCGTGTGTCTGGGTCACGGCTCTCCTGACATCATCCCCCTTTTCACCTCCAGCTTTTCAGGGAATACGAAGCTCCTGACACACACTCAGTAACTTTGTTAAATGGAGTGGACGTAACACACAATTATGCTTTGGTGTGAACACTCAAGCTCCATGTCAGCAATAGTGTTGCCATTCATATTTTATAGTGGATTCCAGTTCCTCTGCAGAGCAGGCTGGACACAGAGTCACGTACACCGTGTTTTTTGGTCCCTGAACTAACTCAGTGTCGTCACAGCCCCATCCCTGCCCTCACTGACGAGTTCTTAGGTACTGCACCTTCCACTGGGATTTCACTCTAGATTTCAGCTCCTGTTCCAGGGAACACACTGCCACTTTGGTTTTCTACTGGTTTTTAGGGAGGGGGGAAAGGCTCACACATGTTTCAGTGCTTTTAAATTTGAGGCACTACCTTATGAAATGCAGAGTAATAAACAGGGCCAGGAGCTGGACTCAGTGATCCTTGTGGGCCACTTCTAACCTGGGATATTCCGTGACCTTCTATGTCTTTCCAAATAACACTGTCCAAATAATATTTAGGTAAAATTTCCAGAGCTGTAACACCGCAGGGGGAAAAAAAATATTACTACTAATAGTATGTCATAACAGAATAAGAGCCTGAAAATTGGGTGTCTTGAAATCTGGGAAGCTTCACTGACAAGGGTTTGGCTGCTCTCATAGGAGGAAATTCTGGTTCAGAGTCATGGGTTATGTCCTGTCATTCAACCGTCTGAAACTCTGAGGGTTCCACCACCCTTTGTCCCACAAACAGGGGCAGAGGGAGTCAGGGAGCCTGTTGGAGACTCCTGCCTTCCCCACAAAATCAGGACAAACCTCTAAATGTCTTTCCTTCCCGGTGCTTGAACTTCACATTTGTGTACTAAGGTGGAAGGAATTAATTACAGAGATTTCAGCAGAGCTGAGAGCTCTTCACAGGAAAGCACCTTAATATGGGGTGTAAATAAACAATCCAAGAACTTTGGACCCACTCCAGGAGCAATTCTTGTCTCCTTTCTTTATGGATACTCAGAGAGCTGCCCCCATTCCCAAAGAAATATTTGAGGAAATTAGTTTTTCCACCTGATTCTTTGGCCAATTTCCCATAGCGGAGATAAGACCCGGAGCATGTGCATTTACAGATTATAATTCTCTGTTCTCCCTGTCCTTGTGAAAGGGGACTTGCCTTCTCCAGGAGTATTCCAACCTAAACACTTGGAGTACTTTTTTAACAACATACAGATAAATTAAATTAGAAAGCTCAGTTCAGCAAGAAGTGCAGCTGAAATTCAGCAGAAATTCAATTCGTGAGACGACAAAACTTTTTGATTTGACTTGTTAAACTCCTTCTCACTGAGTGACTTAGGGAAAACAAACAGCAACCCCAAAGAAACCACACACTAAGTGGGGTGTTGGGGCTATTTTAAAAAACAAATAAACAAAAGTAGCAGCTGGCCAGGAATCCTGCCATGGGCCCCTGCAATTCAATGAAAGTAAAATATAATGACTTTGAGTGGAAAAGTTAAGTTTGTGTTGCTTCTATGGCTTTTAGCTGTGGGTTTATATGTTGTTTTCTGCCTAATTGAATGCAGATTAAAAAGCAAAATATGTTAGAAGCACTCACACCAGCAGTTGGATAAATAAAGGTAACAAAATTATATGTATTTTTTTTGCTAATTACTACCATAACTACATGGGGGGTTGTCAGCAATTCTGTTCTTTATTCAGATAAAGGGAAGTACATCCCAAACAACCATGACTGTTCCATATTTCAGCCACATAAACTGTGGTTTGAACACGGTTGTTTTATAGATCAAAAGATTAATTCATAAATAAAATTAAAGGCTTATATGTTGGAAGTTTTGCTCTGTCTTGCAGTTCTTAATAAATGAACCGGGACTACAATGGCTTTTACAGTGTTTATACAGAAATGTTTCAGGCTTGTTTTCTGAGCCCCAAAAGAAGACAGGGGGAGGAGGTGCAATTCTGAAGATAAATTAATAAACAGCAATATAGTATTGAAAAGGAAAAAAAAACCACCCTGAACATATACACAATATACATATAAAAATACATAAACCTGCACATATACACCATAGCCTAGTGCATTTTCGTGTCCTTTTCCAGAGGATTTTTCTTTTTCCCCCTCAAAGGATGGAAGAATAAAAGAATGGTTTGGGTTGGAAGGAACCTTAAAGATCATCTGGTTTCAAACCAAGGGCAGGGACACCTTCCACTAGCCCAGGATGCTCCAAGTCCCATCCAACCTGGCCTTGGACACTTCCAGGGATCCAGGGGCAGCCACAGCTTCTCTGGGAAATGATGAGTTTTGTAACAAAACATTTGCTTTTGTGTTGATTCTTCCCTGTAGGAGCCCTCCTTACCAGCAGACAGGGAATGTCAGAGTAGTTGGTGATATTAAAGCGGGGCCAAGGGTTCGATCACTGCATCCAGTGGTTGCTTTTCCAAGTGGAACACCCTTCCCAGTCCCAGGTTGACATGTGGAAAGGACACAGCCAGGTCA
Source organism: Oxyruncus cristatus (assembly GCA_013399855.1). Taxonomy (NCBI): domain Eukaryota; kingdom Metazoa; phylum Chordata; class Aves; order Passeriformes; family Cotingidae; genus Oxyruncus; species Oxyruncus cristatus. The sequence goes on from VXAY01004762.1 coordinate 1,299,498, forward strand.
TGCATTATATGAGCACCAGGAAGCGACTGACACAGAAGAGTTGCTCTCAGGACCAGATCAATTGTGGGGTTTGCCCCAAATCTCTTCTGGAATTGGAGTCTTATGAAAAAACCAGACGTGAAACCATCTTTGTCATTCCAAAGGGTAAGTTGTCTGATAGGAAGATGATGGACAGTTACCTCCTCAGAAAAATCTGAAGCCTGACAAAGTGACGTGCACTGTGACTGCTGACGTGAGGGATTATGGCAGGTCAATGAAGTGAGCCCATCTCACTGCGCAAGGAAAATATCATAGCACTTTTCAGGCAGATGAATGGCAACTCTCCTCACAGCTACATTTTCAGGTCTTATTTTGGCAAGGGAAAACACCCCTGAAAATTATTACAAGTTTCATCTGTCTACTCAAAGATTCTCACAAACTGTCCCTGAGCTTTCCCTGGATCTCTAATTGAACTGAGCAAAAGTTCCCACTTTTGATCGTGCAACCACCACCTTTAAGTGTCCCCTTAAAACACCCCCCTAAGACCAAGGAATGGTTTGTTGGTGTCCATCTCAACAAACTGCTGCCCTGAGCAGGGATGTGCAGGCTCTGCAAACCCCAGTGATTGCCCTGCCCTGTGCCCAGTGCTGCCTGCTCGGCCTCATGGTTCCAGGTCATGCTGGAACCACCAACTGCTGCTATCCCACAGCAAACCATGACTGTAGGGCAGAAGTCCACCAAACAGGCAGGGGAAGTAACCCAAAAAGAGCTGGCAGAGGCTACAGACCAACCTTCGGACAGCAGAGCTTGGGACATGGTGTTATGGCCCATCTCTGTTTGCTTGTATAAAAGTAAAGTCACATTTCAGCTAAGCTGAGCTTCGTTGGAAATCATCAAAAAACTAAATATCTGCTTCTATTTTCCAGGCTGCTCAGTTTAACACCGGCTGAAAACTTAAATCGTGCTTCAGATCACAGAATCATTAACGTTGGGAAAGACCTCCAAGGTCAAGTCCAACCTTTGACCAAATAACCCATTCCCACTAAACCATATTGTGAAGTGCCACATCTGCACGTTTTTGGAACACTTCCAGGTGGCTCCACCACTTCCCTGGGTACCTGTTCCAGTGCTTGTCCAGCCCTTCAGTGAAGGAATTTTTCCTGATATCCAGCTAACATGTGCCTTTCCTGCAGAAGTGATATCAAGATACTAAAGCTCGTGCATGTGCTTGAAAGTGATCTAAAATATAAAGTTTTGTGCCGTTCCGAGGCTCAGTTCAGGTTGTATCGCGACAAATACCTAAACAGAACATAAGTCCCAGAATGTATTAAGTGAAATTAGGATAAAGCACATTATGATACTTCAAAACAACCGTCTCAGATGGCACTCACAATGAAGCAAGGCAGTTATTAGCAACATAAACCAGTCAGTGATTAAAGATTTAACATGTTTTGTTGGACTCATGATTCAGCCATTCTGGAAACCAGCGATGTGCTTGTAGGATTTATAATTCCTTACAGAAAGCATTATCATTCACTTGGAAGAAATTAAGCCCACTTGATCTCGGTATCATTCAAAGAGTATATTGAAGCTTATTAAGAGCAGTAGATAAATTTTATACTTTCAGTTGAACCAGTGGTAAATCTTACGAGAAATAATGAAAAGTTTTTGAGGGGTATTTTTTTCCGGAAAAGCATAAAACCTAACAAGAACCATTACGAATTTCACTGGAATTTAATGAAGTACCTTTGGAATATGCTTTATTAATCGATGTGCTTCTAAAACAACCATGTTTGTAGGAGATGGCCTCAGGGCCAGGCTGGACGGGGCTTGGAGCAACCTGAGATAGTGGAATGTGTCCCTGCCCATGGCAGGGGGTGGAACTGGATGGTCTTCAAGGTCCCTTCCAACCCAAACCATTCTGGGATTCCATGGACTTTCAAAGGAGCTCCTTGAGTAACTCATTTTACCCCCAGTACTTTTATTTAAGTAATAAAATGTTAATAATTAAGGTATATTTGCACATGTGGTTGCCTGTGTGTGTCATTGCAGGGCTCTAGAGAGGTGTCAGGCACCAAAGCTCCTTTGAAAATTCCACTTTGCAGCTCTTCATGTTTAGGTAGACAATTATATTGAAAATTTAGCCCTTCGATGTTTTTTCAGGGGCTTATCTGCAAAATAAAGATAACCCCTGACAACTGTAAAAATTAATACATTAAAAGACCGTGCTGTGCTCAGACAGCAGAGTAAGAGGTGTGTTCTGAAAAGATCAGAACAAAGGCAGCAGAAATGAAAACTTCCCCGTGTTGGCTTCTAAGTATTTTTTGGTAATTAAGAATGGATATATCAGAGTTCAGAGAATTGGGAAGAACTGGAAGGTTTTACTGAGTGGGAAGAGAATAGTTCTGTTCTCCCACCAAAACTGGCACATTCCAAGGCAGAATATTTAAATAAAAACTTCCCCCCCTCCAATAAAGTGGAATTCAGTCAGGCCCTTTCTCCTCCAAATAGAAGTAAAATCCTTATTTTCCCCATTTGTGACCTTCCTCCACTACATTTCTGATACAGCCCTGGCTGCTGTAGCAGTTTTGCCCCTGAGTATTTTCCAAGTGAGCCAGTAAACACTTGCTGTCAGTGCCCTGCTGGCCCCAAGAGCACAAGCTGGACAGGTCAAGGTCTTCGGAACAAGGACAAGCCAGCACAACACCTTGAATCCCCACAGCCCTGCCAAGGACCTCGCTCTGAGAGAGAAAGTGGGAGATTAGGGATAACAGAAATGATGGTTATGAAGGATTAATCCCTCTGGACGTTTGCCTTCCTGAGGCTTAAATCCCCCTCTGCCTCCCCCTCCAGCCCCAAATCACCGCGGGCTGGTTCGACAGCAGCTCCTGAAAATAAATGTCGTGGGGTGGAAGGAGCAAATCCTTCATTACCTTTTAGGAGTAAAACTCATTTGGTGACCTTGAAGTGGTTACACAACCGTGTTTTGCAATCGTGGGGGTGAAATGAGGACCTCACTCAGAGCCATCTGCTGTAATTCATCTGCCCTTCCCTGGTAGACTGATTGCAAGCCATGTTGCAAACAGATTAGTTTGCCTGGCAGCAATCTATTTTTGGGTACCACTCTGTAATCTGAAATTACAGAGATGCTATTGTTTAAGGGAAATGTGCAATGGCCAGTGCAGGCTGTGAAGTGTGATATTAATGCCATTTAATGCCACTCAGCTCCAAGTCGATATTATACAGTGAGATCTCTCTGAGGCTTTTGAGAAATGAGCCAAGGGAAGCAGTGAAGGGCAAACACAAGTGTTTTGGAACTGACTCCGTGTTTGCTGTAGAGCAGGAGTGGTGGATATAAAGTTAACAGGTCTCTCTAAAGTTTCTACATCTTTCAAACTGGGGAAAACCTCCTGAGAACGACCTCACCCGGGGGTTGCCCACCCCTCCTGCCAAAGGACAGCTGCCATCGCTGCCCAGGGGGAGCGCCGAGTCTCAAATGCCTGACCACCCTTTCAGTGAGGAAATTTTTCCTAGATTGGATATCAGGAAACATTTCTCCACTGAAAAGGTGATGGAAAAGGCCAGTCAGGGAAGTGGTGGAGTCACCATCCCCGAAAGCATCCAAACGGGGTGTGGATGTGTCACCTGGGGACTTAATTTAGTGGTGAACATGGTGATGTTGGGTTAATGGTTGGACTCAGTGATTTCAGAGACCTTTTCCAACTTGAATGATCCTGTGATTCTATGAACAGAGTCTGAAACTGAAGTAGCTTATCATAACCAGAGAGCGCTGATGTGTGAATGTGATCATCGCCAAAACAAAACACCTGAATATTTTCAATAGAGGAAATTCAGTCCAATCACACGTCGTGTCTATCAACTGAAGTTTCATTTATTCTGGTTTCCTGAAGCACTAAGAATAGTCAAATCTGAACTAATATCTCCATTTTGCTGCCATTTTAATTTGGGGTGTTTTGTGCCGCAGTGAATACTGAGACATCACAATATTTTTAGAGTATGAAAAATAACATAACTCTGAGGCAATGGCATGAACATTTGCATATGGAAATTAGGACAGGTGCAGCTGAAGCCTCAGCTGCAGGCAGAAAAACTTGTGGCACCAACACCTTCAGAAATGTTTTGCTAGACCTGGCTGGTTGGGACTTTTGCTTGCCGAGTAGTTTCACAGAAGTCCTTCAAGGTCATAATTTTCCAAAGTGCCATGCTTAATCCAAGCCTTAATTAAGTAATCCTGTGATTTAAACTAAATTCCTAAAATCTCCTACGAAGATTTTTAATAATTTTGCAGAAATATACCTGAAGCCCTGTTCAGTGACCCCCACGGGTCATTCCCTGGGTTCTTGATTTAGGGAGAGCCATGAGGACGTGAAGAGCTGCCATTTGCGTCTCACTTCTCAACTTTCTCTGCTACTCTGTCATTGCTTAAAAATCAAAAAGAATGAGACAACAAGCAGCTGAAGCTTTTGTTTCTCTCGTTTGCTTGACCTTTTCATAGTTGGTTGAACATGAGGGGAACGCTCCACACGTATCAGGCATGAGGACACAGCTGCTGACAGACACCCATGGCCTGAAACCCTTCCCCACTTGATGCATTCCTTACTCTGCTTTTGCACCTATTAATTAGAAACACTTCCCTGAAGTTCTCAAGTTATAAATACCACGTGTTTTCACTTCCAAACCCAGAATAAATCTCAATTCATGCTTGAATATGGAGCTTTTTAGTCTCCAATCTTTGCCCTAAGTGAATCAATCAATTTCTATTTAAGTAGTAGTGTCTTTCTCCCGCTGTTTGAGGCTGCAAGAATAGTTACACTTATACTTACACTTACTTTGAGGCTGCAAGAATAGTTACACTTATTCTACACAGAAAAAAACCGTATTGTTTGGGTACTTTATAGACTTTGGTACCAACTGAATCACTAATTTACTCTGTCAAATGAAATTAATGTTGTCTCAAAATTCACTCTGTTATGTTCAGTGGATCAGAGATGAACCGCAAGTGATTCAGTGGAAGGCTGTGCTGCGATTAAACAGTGTGTTACAGGAAAACAGTTGAGGGAATTAATAGAATTAGTTTGGCTACAGGGAAAGATTTCCATTCAGAATTTACTTTCAGAGAAGGGCCTGGAGTTTTTCTGCTTTATTTCACAAACCTCCCAAGTTCACAAACCTACAGGCACGCAGTTTAGTTTTAATTATAAAACGGAACAGAGACGTCACAACACACATGTCCAAAAGCTGCCCTGCCTTAACTGTGCTGAAATCAAGGCACTCTTTTGAAATGACAAAATTAGCTGAGCCAAGGCTAAAATCCTTTGTACAAATCCCCTTCCACAAACACTTGAATGTGCCACTGTGGATGCAGCAGAGCTATTTCTTCTCCAAACAGCTTTGCTGTTCTCAGGTTGTTTTCTCTTTAGATCAGGAAAACGTAACAGAACAAACAGAGGAGGCAAAGGAGAGTGGCCGAGGAGGGGGCTGAACCACCCTCTGATGCAAACAAGAACTTTGCATTATTTTAACACGTTGTCCCCACCACAAAAAAAAAAAAAA
>VXAY01004762.1:1305090-1343598 GCA_013399855.1 Oxyruncus cristatus
AAAAAAAGGCCAATGCCTTCAAAGTTCTGGGTTACCTAATTAAAAAGTTTACTTTTTGAGGGACGAGACACAAAAGCAACATGCCCAATTAAAACCTTATCTCCCGTGGTAAGCCCACACTGTTATCCGGCAGAGCTGGCAGGACGCAGATAAATGGTGAGGCAACGCTGGGCACAACAGTTTTCATGTTCCTTTTATTAGGAACATTTAATGGCCTTTCCACTTTTTGCAATGAATTAGATGCGCTCATGTCTGACACTTAAGGAATTAACACGACACAAATCATCTGTAAAAGACTTTTCAGCGCAGTGACAACTGATTTCGGCTGCCTTCACTTGCGAGGCAGAAAATTAGTCTTTTGTGAGCAGCCCTGAAAGCACTGAGCAAGAACCATCCTTTTACAAGGGAGCTGGGAATTCAGCAGGAGCACTCGACCTGTCGCAGAATCAGACCTTTAATTTTTATTCTGCAGAAGGAAGTGGGAAGAATTTGCTTTTAGCAGAATTTATAGAGATGTGCTTTATCCACACAGTCCATAATACAGATGAATAGCTCTAGATGTTTACGGGATATTTAAGTACACTCATGGGACCCATCCCAACTCGATTCTGTAATATCAGTTTTGTTCTATATTTGCTGTGGGGAAGATGTTAATAGGCTGTTAAAACAGGCACTAGAAAAAAAAAATTGAATCAACTTCATAAATCCTAAAGCATCTGATTTCAGTTTTATGTTTATTTCTTTCACTGAGATATCCAAAAGAAGAGTTAGAGTCCCAATAAATCTTTTATAGGTTACACTGGTTTATAGTCTTAAAATGATGGCACTTGGTAGTTAATTTTGCTTCTTGAGGAAAAAAAAGAAGCAACATTTTCCCTATATCATGTCTCCAGCTTAACTGCACATTCTGTACCCACTGCTCTTTAAGTAATCATAACTTAAAGTCAGGATTTTCATTCCCCTCCCTCTTCCAAGTTTCATCATTGTGAGCCACGTCACTATATGAGGGAGATGAGAGCCCAGGGTGGATTTACCCAGCTCAGGGCGGCAGCAGCATCACCTTTACCTCGGTAATGGGGCCGAGACAGCCCAGATACACCAAGATCACAGAAAACAAGTAAGAATCTCTTAAATAATTTCATTTTGAAGAGCCTGTAGCCACATTTCTACCTGTGCAAGGCAAACACAAGTGTAACCAGGAGCAGCAGACAGCTGAACAGAAGCAGCAGGTTTGCCATGACAAAGCTTGTGTCATGAGCTGAAGCCAGGGATGACTGGAAGAAAGGTCTACCCAACTCCCAGTTGCATCAGCCACCTCAGGAAAACTAAGCTTTGTCCAGTGACACCAAGTTGAGGACTTGGCTTTTAGCTCAGGAGAAGTGAAAGTGAGGGAAACACTAAAAATTCACATTGCAGGCTTACATCATGCTCACTAAACCTTATCAGTGACACAGAGGGCTCTTGGCCATGCTGTTATGCTTGTTCTAAAATTATTTCAGGGTTTTTTTTCAGCCATACTTACAGGTAACACAACTCTACTTACACTTCATATTGCAGGTCAGTGTTATGGAAGGATCCCTTGAGGCCAGACCACCCCCGCTCCCCCAAATGCCATGTTTGTGGCATTCTCCCCTTTCTCTCCAGACTTCTTTAGGATGTCTGATGAATTGAATTTCCTAGTTGTGAAGGCTGAGAGTATGTCATGCAATGCAAACCCAGATGAGCTTTGCAAAGCCTTTGACATCAGGAATTGCCAGGATCCCTCACCCCCTTCGCTCCCTATGGCAGACACACGTGTGACAATAAAAGGAAGAAAACAAAGCCATTTCCCAGCCAAGTGCCAATAAAACTCACTGCATCTGAGCTCACTACATCTGGTAACAGTATTGAATATGAGAGAAGGGCTGCTGAAGGAGAAGGAAATTTGCAGTGAGACAAACTCTTTGTAGCCCCTGGTCCGGTCTCTGCTGGGCACCAACTCCTGTTGGTGGACAGGAACTGCCACTTTCCAGTGAAACACAAAAAAACCCCTTCTCTGTTCCAAAAGCATCTCAAAGCACATTCACTAAGATTGTTTGGTTTCTGAGTTAACTGAAGGAACTGGTCTGCAAGGAGCCAAGCCCAGCTAAAAGAGGGGACTGTCTTGCTTTTATTTCTATCACAGAGCTCTGCAGACAGCATTTTCTCCATCTCCTCTGCACAGGCTCTTCCTTTTCTGCCTCATCCTATAGAAGCAGCCCCAGTTCTTTGGCCAAAAGGATGCTGAGGGTACTGCTGCACTTTCTACATATTTCTAGTTCATTCTGCCTTGCACTGAGCTATGGCTGTAGCTGTCAGGGCATAACGAATTCTAATTATGATTCAGGCTCACTCCCATTTTGAGACACAATTTAGCTGGCTGGATTGGGGCATTTCTTTCACACCTTTCCAGTAGCCCTGTTTCCCTTCCCAGTTGCACAGAAAGGCTGTGCCACCCTCTGTGCCACTGGTTATCCCAGTACCCCCAGCGCTGGGACACTTGTGTTTTCCAAGTTCTCTCTCTCGGATGGCTACACTTGAAAGAAATTATTGGTACTTTGGGATAACCTTCCCTCCTGAATGCCAAATTACTTGCCTACCACTCTAAAGAGAGATTCAAATAATTTTAGACAATTTCATTGCTTGAAATTCCTACTTCCCTCAGATTACATCAGGGGCAATCCTGAGTTAACTCCAATACAAACAAACACAGCCTCTCCAAACGCAGACTGTGCCCTGTCTGAGCATCCTAGGAAAACACCCAATTTGGTTGAAATCAGTGTTTATTTCTAAGGAAAGCAACAACAACTTCCCAGCCATCAAGGATTTCGTGCAGAATTCATTATTAATAAGGATTCAGGTCAGCAGTGACGACAGAAAAACATACCACCTTCTCTGCAGCTACTTTGGTCCCCCAAGCCAATATAAAAATCTCATTTAGCAGTGTTTGGCTGTGTGATGAATTGGGAGAAGTTGTCTAAACATGATTTATGAATTCCATTGTGCTTTTATGAACTACCTATACTCTTATATCTTGTGACTCTCTGTATTGTCTTATGACTATTTGATTTTGCTGTCTGCCTTATGGTTCTTATGCTAAGGACACAAGAGAATAGTTTTGGTACATCTGCTCTTAAAGAATTGATAGTTAAGGACTACAAGTTGCTGAATAGACCTATCTGGGGAGAACAAATGACCTATGGCACTCCAGAAAAAACAGTTTTCTCCAATTTCCTTGCAGTGACCTGGGATTTGGGAAGTTGTGTTTTACCCAGAAGCAAAACAAACATGAGATATTAACAATAGGTCTTAAAAACACATAGTCTGAGTCACTCACTGAAGGGAGCTGGAAAGCAAGTCCACTCAGCAGAGAGCATTTCTCACTGCTGAGCTGGGGTTGCTGAATTAGAGCAATACTGGGCTTCATCAATACATGGACCAGCTCCAGCTGAACTGTCCCCAGTTCTGTGCAACCTCAGTTTCTCTAGCAAAGTCAGAAGTGACCAGTTGTTTCTAGAGTAAAGTCAGAGCAGCAAAATCCCCCACAATAATCAGAAACTCGTTTTGACCATCTGCAATCAAGAACATGTGTTTGATCATCTTTCATTTCCAAACTTGTCAAAGGTGCAGCCAAAGAAAGGCAAGAAAGGTCCAGCCACTACAACTGACAGAGGGTAAAGGGCTTTAAATCTGCTGGACTAGTTTCATTACGGTTAAATAAGCAAATAATATTTTCTAGCTGACAATTTTTACAGGATTTTATGTTCCTAACGAGTTCCCTGAGCCCTGCAGTCAGCTCATGGAAGAGCATGAGCTGACAGTACAAAGGGAGAGCACAAAGCGGAGCAGAAATGATAAAACAAGAGTTTGAAGCCAAGCAGCAGCGGACGGTTTTGGCACAAGCAACCCTTTCATGAGGGAATGTTCCTCTTTGTAAACTTAGCCAAGAGTCTTTTCATTTCAGCAAAATGGGACCATCTCTAACATCTTTATTTTCTTCTCCGCAATGTGATCGTTTTGCCTCTCAGAACACAAAAATCTCTTCTTATCCTTTAACTGGCTTCCACAAACATAATGTTATTTTGAAAATTTGATTTTGCTGTCTTACAAAAAAATAGGGAATCCTGAGGTTTGGGTTGGAAGGGACCTTAAAGATCATGTTGTCCCACCCCCAAGTTGCTCCAAGCCCTGTCCAACCTGGCCTTGGACACTTCCCAGGATGGGGCAGCCACAGCTTCTCTGGTTTAAGGGTTGTAGTAAGAACTCAATTTTTCCTTCTACTACAAGGGAAAACATGATATTTTTTGTACACCCTTATAGGCTTTCTACCCTTTTATTCCTGAACATTGGAAATATTCCAAGACAAAGCTGGTAGAAGGTAAACAAACAGGGCTGGGCCTTGTTATCCCAGCTGAAAACCTGAGCTAAATAAGACATTTTAAATACAGCTTTCTGGTAGGTTTTCTTAGATCTGCTGCAGCATTGCATTCCCTGGGAAGGCTGTAGGCAAGATACAATTATATTTGTAGTTATAATTGTGTTTTGTGTAACACATAAATGAGAAAGGTCAACCCAAAAGATAAAACCTATTTTCTTACAACAGTGTGTTAACAACTTAAGCAGCAACAGCTCAAGGACTCTACACTTCAGTGAGCATGCCAGCTAAGAGCTGTTATTCAGATAATTTCTAAAGTGGAAGCTTTGAAGTGGGTTAAACCCCACAAGATTATAAAAAATAATAATAAAAAGATTCCTGCAAACACCTTTTAGATAATTTTTTGAGTTCCATGAACAGAATTAATTTAGGGCGTTTATTTCTAACAGTTCTTTTGTGTAGATGAAGTGCTAGAAAACTGAATATGAATAGCAAATAACAAAGATTGGAAAAGGACATAAAGACAGATTCAATAGCGAGGCAACATTTAAAAATAGTAAGTTAAGACAGACATCTGTACAAAACTCTCTGCATGGTGACATCAGCTCCCACTAGAAAGGGTGAGATAATCTGAAGCTATTTATGCTCTGTAGAATTATTGCCATTTTGAGACAATTTTAGGAGAAACATCTGACAAAGTTATTTTATAGTGACTTTGTTTTGGTTGTGTCAAATAATCACTGCAGATATAACCATGTGACTGGAATATCCCAGTTTCTGGGCGGTTACTGAATACCTGAGTTTTGATTTCAAGAGCAAATGGGGTTTGTCAGAATTACAAAAAAAAAATTAGTTATTCCTAAGAGCAACTGGAATATATACATGAAAATAATACCTGAACTACTGAAGAATTTGACCATTCTGTTTCAATGTCATTGGAACATGATTAACTAATGATAGTTACATGGACTCACAATCCTTATTCCTTTGCTGTTTGTAAAGAGAATTGATGTACTAGTTTGAGTGGTAGATGAATGTAATACTTCTTATTTACCACCGAGGGATGATTTGACTACTAAGTTCCATCACTATTTAGCCCAGAAGGGTAAGTTTTCCCTTTCAACTAAGATCCCACGGTAGCAATTAGTAAATAACCCGTCCTTTCCCACCCCACCGTGAGCAGACACACCAAGGTCGTTGGCAAAGGGCTCCCCTGTTTTCTCACTTGGAGCAATTATCAAAGTAAGCATGGGCAGAAGTATCCTGGCCTCTGGAAAGCCAATGGAGTTTTGATCCTGACTTCACAGCACAAGGGATGGCTGTGCCTCGAGCTCTGTGTTACACTCAGCTCTTTGCCTCTCAGCACAAAGGGAAGCAAACAGTGACTGTCTCTCCTGCTGCCTCCCTGCAAATGAGTGCAGATCCGGCCACCCAGCTGAGCTTTTCTTCAGTCTGCAAATTCAGCTCGTCCTTTAGACCATCCTGATGAAAGCAGGTACGTCCACGGACAAAATATCTCCCACTTATCGCGTCCCATCCAGGCTTCTCGCTGCGATTTTTGTGGCTGTACCTCATGGCCAGCAAGCCGGTTCCATTCGGGAACCACTGAGCTGGCAATCAATTTCCCACTGTTATTGGGGGTTGCAAGCTAAATCTGAAAATGAAAGTACTAATCCATTAGAAGGAAGTACTAAATCTGTTAAGAAGGGGCTGACAGATCACATTAAAACACGTGCCCTCAAGCGTTAGGTGGCAGGGCAAGTGACTCGCGATACATAACACCACTATTGACCTTTGAATTGTCCAATTTGTAAGAAAGCAAAAAAACAGGCTCTTTTGCCTGGCATGTAAACTAAACCCAAGGGGGAAAAGCTCCCTGCTGACATCGTAAGAACAGGTGGCTACAAGTTAATACTGTTAACAAGTGCGTTAAAATGTGTGTGAGTTCCCCGAAACCAATTTGAAAGCAAATCTTACAATTCTCTTGTTGCTTTTAATTTTTAATCTCTATTTTTGATCTCTAATTTTTATTCCACGTGGATGAGTTGGTCTGCAGTGACCCTGATTCTGGTGCTACAACAGTTTTCAAACATAAACACACTCCAGCTCTCTCCTGAGTTTCCAAGACCCACTAGATACATGTCAATGCCTGGAAATCCTGCCACAGGGCTTCTCATGGAATGATCAGTGCTGGTTTGAAGGTAATATTCCAAAAGAAAATACTGTGGCACATGAATTTAGTTTTACTAGAGTGAATATTTAGTGTTAAGTGAGAGAAAGAAAAGTCAGGAATGAACCCTTGGAAAGAGGTTTTGCTGCAGGTGACTTCAGCAGTAAATGTGTGGTGATGCTGGTTGAACTTGATGATCTTAAAGGTCTTTTCCAACCTCAGCAATTCCATGATTCAAGTCCCTTACAGCCGGTTTTGGGGGATATTGCAAAAGAAAAAGCAGACACAATATTTACCACAATAAGCAATGCTTATGGACCTTCTCATTCTTTGCATTTCTGATGCATTCAGGACCGTGTTCTAATTCATGTTTCTCCACTAATTGAGGCAAACCATCTGCTTTGAACAACAGAGGAGCCATTCAGAGCTCCCTCTTGGCAGGGTGAGGGCAGAGATCTCTGTGCCACGGAGGGGAACCCAGTGGCCCAACCACCCTCTCCAGGGGCTCAACTGACCATCACCAGGCCCTGCTCATTATCTGCCTCTGTCTGGAGAAGAACATCAAGGAGAGGAGCCAAACCAGAGGCTGCACAGATGGCACATCACCGTGGCCCAGACCCAGAATTCCAGCATGCCACAGCACCAGTGGAAGGGGAAGTGACATGGAACAGGCTCAGAGACATCACAAGTGGCATCAGCAGGACCAGCAGCATCAGCTGGCAACTGTCCTTTGGATTAATCATTTTACAGAGTGTGACTGTGATCTTGTTATGAGTCCAAGCAAATAGAGATGCATTAGTGAGAAATGCTTCAGGACAAAGGGTCCAGTTTTGGCTTATTTGGAACCTCACACCACCAAGCACTGGGCAATTATCCCTGACCACAATTCAGAACCTCTGCCCAAACACAGAATCCAAATTATTATCGATGTCGGACTTGATTTCGTTTCAGTTCACACTGATGTAAAGTGAGAACAGCATCACTGAGTTTCACCAGTGAAACACTAACAAAGTGTTATCAGAATGAGGTGTATGATTTGGGCTGTATTTTAAAGGCTGTGCACACTTATCCTGCTGGGTCACATTTTCAGCAGCAGCAAACTGGGACATATCCAATGAAATCAGGGAAGCCACAATAATTCTGACCAGCTGAGCCTGTATTCTCAGAAAACTTTGATTTGAGAACAGTCTGAAAAGTTAATCACACTGTTCTGGGAGGAAGCTCTGCTTCTGTCAAAATCCCTGTCTGCAATGTTTTTACAGACCATTTGGAATTTTCCTGCTAGGTTCCCTGTTTTCTAAAACATAGATTGTGAGCCACTTGCAGATTTTTTTCCAACTGTGAAGCCAGAAAAAGAAAAGGATTGCAGAGACAGTTCTCTCAGGTTGGTCTTCACTGGATTTAAAAGCCTTCAGGAAACATTTGAGGTAATCCAGAAAGATTGAAGAGTACAGATGCACCTCCCAGGATGCAAGGACTAATGCATGTAATAACTGTATTTCTTTAAAATGACTTTCTCAGGCAGAGTTAGAGGCATAGATGTAACTAAGGGATTGGACTCAGGCCAAGCTGTAATGGCTCTCCTGTTTATCCTTTTTTTTTTTCCCGCCTTCCTTTTCCCCCTCAGCAGAAAGAGCAGAACAAGCATTTTACCAAGAGATTTAAGGTTTGCTTTCATTCCTTCTCTTACCCAGCCCTCCTGCCCCAAAAGTTCCTGGGTCCCACAAATCAAAACCTAAATTGACTGAACCACAGCAAAACCAGAAAGCCCAGTGCTCTGGCTATTTTTACTTCCTCCATCTGCGAGGAAGAAAGGGATGATGGATAAGACAAAGTGTTCAATATTTTAGTATTAATATATCAAAGTAGGAAGAGTAAAAAATTGTAGGTTATACAGGGTGCGATTTAGCACCGTCCACGCTGTCACCAAGGTGACCAAGATTTGTCTTAGGGTGAAGTTATTTTCTTAACATTTTTATCAAGAGACTGTGGAGCAGACCCTGCAAAGAGTGGGTTTGGGTTTTTTTTCTTTTCCAATGCTTTTTATACAAACACAGGTTTTCCTGCTTAGACTCCTCTCCGCTGTGCTTACCTAACTCACAAATATGTGATTCAGGGCTTGATTTATGCTGCCCTACAACATCTTTTCACACCTATGTCCACTTATTAAACACATAAAGGAGGAAAGTTCCTCCTCAGATGGCTGATACAGACAATTAAATACTTAGAAGTCTAAGTATTTAATATATCAGCCATCTGAGGATGAGCTCTTCTAAGAAGAGCTTAGAAGAAAGTTTTGGAACTCTGTTCTGGATATTTTAACTTGTTCAAGTGATAACAGCAACTGCTTCTGCACCTCTCCCTGTAAACTCTGAGTGAAGATGACCCTCATGCAAAGCACATCTTACACAGAAAGGTAAAATGTCTCATCTAGTGTGCAGGACAGGGTAGGAAAAAAAAAAGGTGTGTGGCTTTCATGCCTCTGGATTTTATCCACTTCTGGTTGTTAGGTCTTTTCCAGCCAGCAACCTGCTATACCAACCTGCAGAACACTAATTTGCACCATATTTTACACATATAGGTACAGATATCTGCCTAAAAAGCCTCAAAGGCCAAGCACAGAAGTGATTCAGTGGTACTTTTCCTACTACTCTTATTCCAGTCACTACTAAGACAAGCAACAAGCCCTGAGCCCTGGCTGAGGACAGACTGTTTTTCTCCCCCTCTTTCTGGCTGTGCCATTCCACCTTATTTCCCAGTGCCTCCCCCCGGGCTAAGTTCTGCCTTTTGAAATCCACGCTGCAGAAAGCAAAATTTGGCCCCTTTCCATCCTCTTACAAAGTAATTTTCAAGGTTAACCGCAGGAAAGGCGAGTGAATTATGTGGAAACAATCACCTGCAGACCTTTCCTCGGGTGCTCTTGCCCATCCTGTCCATTTGCTCAGCATGTGCTGGGGCACTGGACAGGCACAGCACACTGCTGACCAGGAAACTGGGCAAAGAATTCAGATTTATGCAGTGCAGTAATAACCAGCTTCACAGCAAGGCTTGCATGGAGAAAATAAAGACAAAAACTCACCTTCATTCCTGCCAAAAATCTCTGGAAAACAAAAACAACCCTGTAATACAATCCTGCTTGTGAAAATGCTTCAGGGGGCCTGTGTTCCAGAGCTGGGAGCATAATAAATTAAGTGGTGGATGTCTGGGACAAAACCCTGTGGGATACCTGAGCCAACCCAACAGGTGCAGAAATTGAAAACAAATTGATAGCCTTGGGACAGGAAATATTAGAACCAAACAATTATAATGCCAGACTGTCTGGGATGAAAGGCAAGGAGAGCCAGCAATGATTTGCATTGATGGAGCACCAGGAGAAGGGGCTGTCAGGTGATGTCCCAGAGCTTTGCACAGCAATGGAACATCATTGCACACAACAGCTGAAGGGAAAGAGGGGAAAAAACAACCCAAAATAAAAAGCCAGGCCAAACCAACAAAAACTGGAGCATGTTTTAAACCAAAAAGGAGTGGTTTCTGTCATGTGGGAGCAGAGGCAGGCAGCTGAGTCGAATAGAAGCTTCTATGGGATCTCTGCTCTGAGGAACTGGGGTTTTGTTCCACATGGTTTCCACAGCACCCCTGGAAATCAAACCTTGGCCACTGATTCTGTTCTCTAACACTTACAGATAAAGCAAAGGAAGGAGATCCCTTGATGCACATGCTGCCCCTTTTCCCTGTTTTCATTATTCACCTCCACACTCTCCCAGCCTGCATGAATAACCAAGTGCAGCAGATGGGAGACCTTTCATTTTAATTTTTATTCTATATTTTTGGTGCAAACAGGCACTTGAGCCACTCTGCCTCTCCTCTGAATTTATAGATTCTTCAGAATGAACTCCTGACAGCTTTAAACCATAAACCTCTGGTTGAATACACCTTTCCTAAGATAAATCTATAACCTGCAGGTTGGAAAAGAACTCCAAGATCATCAAGTCCACCCTTTGACCATCTCTCATAAGGAGTCAGCAGCTTGGCATAGGAAACATGGATGCAAAGTTTCCTCACAGATGTATTCAGAAGGCTCAGTATTTTGAAAGCAGCCATCCAATGGAAAATGGCAGAGAAGCTCTCTCTATAATTACAATTTTCCCACTTGAAAAGCTTGGCTGTGTCATAGCAGTGGCTCAATTAAGTTGAAATGCAGGACTGCTCCTGATGGTGCAATGGTTGTGAATAATATCATAAAGCATTTGCTGGTCTCCTGGAAACATGTTGATTATGGACACAAAGTACACTCTGCTTTCTTTCTGAGCACTGAGGCTCGACATGTTTCCCTGTGTTTGCAATCAGGACAGAAACTGTCTTTTTTAATACAACTTGATGTCATTTATGCTTCACTTCAAAACAGTTCAGCTCCAGGCAGCGCAGGAGGAGATGCTCTGGGGAGCACGTCTGCTTCCCAGGAAAAATCTCAGGTAGGGCTGCCACAGCTCCCCCTGACTGCTGAGGAATTCAAGGGACTTTGTGGGACAACAGAGAATCCAAAGGAAGGGAGCCAGGGGGCCCTTGGAGTCCTGCTGATTAGACTGCACTGATTCGAAAGGCCCGGGATTCAAATGCTTCTACAAGAAACTCCACCACAGACAAGATCTGATTTAGCAGGTTCCTGCTGCAAGGCTTGCAAGACATTTTACTTTGCAACGTGCAGGAGGGCAGGCAAGGATCAGAGAAGCATTTGTGGATAACAATCTAAATGCAGGGGCAATCAGCTCATCTGCTGAGACAGGTGAATCAGGGCAAGGGAATGATTTAAAAACCATTCCCTGTGCAACGGGGCTGCTTTGCATAGACTGTGCAAGGATTGGATTCACCTTTTGCTGCTCTCAAAGCACGAGCCAAAGACAACAGAAAGAATGAAGCTGCTCGTGTAGTTCCTCGATCATGGAAGTAGCAGATTGCTTTCCTGTCTCCTGAGCAATAGAGGAAACATTGGTCACCTGTTTTTGTCAAAATCCAGGGGGGAAAAAAAAAAAATCTAATAGTAAATTTTTACTGGATCTTTTTCCAGGATGGAGTAGCTGCATAGCCTAGAAGTTGATAGAGGAGAATGTTTCCTTTATGAATAAGGATGATTCCCTCATAGAGAGTGTAAAAATAAGCAAATATGGAGACTTTCAGGCCTTTAAGAAGATGATGTTTCTAGCTGATTTCTTTAAGGACACTCATTTGAGCTGCAATATTTGCTACTCTGTGTATCTGTGATGTTTAGCTATTACCCCCATAGGGCTGTCTGTACTTATACTCAAGAACATTGTGAAATTATACTTTACATAAAGGAACAAGTTACATGGAGTATGCACTCAATGCCAACGTTATTCCTGGGGTCAAATGCTCAGTACTCTGCATCTGAAGGTCTTACGACCACACTAAACATTTCCTAACCCTAAATGAGAGCAGTGAGGGCTGCTCAGCAATCCCCCAAAGCCAAAATTCGACAGAGACGTGCTGCATTTTGTATAACACAGTGTCACACAACCCTCTGCACAGCAAACCCACCAGTTCTGACAGTCCAGGGCAGCCTCGGAAAGCAGAGTTTCTTGCAGGCAGGCACAAGATTTGCTAGTACAGCTCCGTTTGGCATTGGTGTTATCCTTGACAAGATGTATCAGATTCAAATGTGCAAGTAGCCATTGGGTCTATAGTTTGCTGAGTGAGAGAGCCTGAACATGTTCATTTTGGCCATTCAGCTGGACAAGGGACCCTGGGGGAGCATAAGTCCACATAAAGCTGTTGTAAGGAGATAATAAATCTCCTTAGACTGGATGGCCACCGGCCATTAAAGTGGCTACATAATAAATGTTAATCATTTTGGACCTGATGGAAGATTAAAAGAGTCAGACTTTCTTTTGTGTTGGAAGTTGGGAAAGGCGGAGCATGCCCTGGAATTGATCTGTGCAAGAGCCAAATGGATACTGTGGTTGGAAGCAGGATGCCCTCAGCCCAGAGCAGCAGTTACACCACGGCAAGAGAACGAGATGCAAACCATACCTGGATCCTTCCTAAAACACATCCCTTGGTTTTCCACATTTCAGCATCCTGGGTGATATTTTAAGCTCCTTTTACAGATGTGTTTTTGGTTAATTCAGCACAGTAAAACTATCTTTAAGGCACGTTATGAGCTTTTTCAGGGACAGTAGGGTGGGAAAAATATGAGGTTGGGGGTGACTTAATGCTCTTCAAGCATTAAATTCCCTTCACACTGCTTCCTTTTTCTGCCATAATTATCCCAAAGTTTTATGAAGCAGCAAGTGGCTGAGTATAAAAAAAATCTCCTCCTGGGCTGTTACACTTATAAAGACATGCAATTAAGATGACATTTTACTTCACTTCATTATTTACCTTGTTTAGAGGATATAATCCGTCAGACCACTCCTGGGGTAGGACCCTCTTCATGTCTCTCCAGTGACAATCACTCAGACTCCGTTACTCCCTAAAAATCTGCCTTTCTACCCGAGATCAGCAATTCTACTGTTCTTGGAAACTTGGTTTCTTCATTTCAATTATTTTCAAGCCTTTCTTCACAGCCTACCCGAAAGGAAGTGCGATGTTAATGTGAACCATGTATTTATAACCACTTTCCTTTCGCTTGGAAGTGACAAATACTCCTTGTTTCTAACATTCCCTCGAGCCTTCTGTAGAGTGTGATTTCTTGTTTTATATTTAAAAACCTCAGTCTCAGTCCTTCTGCAGCTCCCAATGAATCTCTATATATTATACACAGACATGAACACACATAAAATTGCCAGGCCAAAGCTGGAGGCGAAAAAATTAAATTTTATTGATAAATGATGCTAACTAGATCTGACATTTGACCAAACTTGTTAAAACAATCGGAATATCTGATATCATTAAACCTAATAAAGATGAAATATCCAGCATTACAAATTATACCGTGCAGCTCAAGATTTATCTTCTGCATAACAATTCCAAACCAGGCTGCCTTTATAAACTCTAACGTGGTTTTGTGTCCAGACTAACAGCTGCTGCAAACACATTTAAAGGCTAAAAATGGATTCAAGGTGCATTATCACATATTTTCTACTAATTCTTGAATCGTGTAGCATCAAAAAAATATATTTAGGTTGGAATCATTCAAGAATCCAGTCTGTTTTATTTTTTACTAGGCTACAGAAAAGCCCCTGAAAGGAATCCATGAGCAAATATGTTTCTGTTATACAAGATCACATAGTTATGAAGAGGTCAAAGGACTTAACTGAACTGGGAAGTCTCTGCAGAGAGTTGCAGGAAAATTAAGAATGGTTGTGTGCCAAACAGTGGAGAGTAGTTTAAACAAAAATAAATAAAAATCTTGGTGTACACTGCAACCAAGGCTTGGAGGAAGGCACCAGAGTCAAGAGACTGGTGCCTACAGATGTATGGTTGGACAGATCAGCTGTTTAAGTTGTACTGAGAGAAAGAAAGGGTAGAAGAGAATAAAGATGAAAAATTACTTTAAAATGACTGTAAAACACTGAACTTGATCATCTTCTCTGCAGAGAGGTGATGGAGAGGACAAGGTGATGAAAATGACAGAATGAACAACTTCAGTGCTTGGCATGGTTTTAATTAATTCATTTAATAATGGCTTTAAGCTGAAAGAGGGCAGGTTTAGATGGGATATTGGGAAGAAATCCTTCCCTATGAGGGTGGGGAGGCCCTGGCACAGGTTGCCCAGAGAAGCTGTGGCTGCCCCATCCCTGGGAGTGTCCAAGGCCAGGTTGGACGGGGCTTGGAGCACCCTGGGCTGGTGGAAGGTGTCCCTGCCCATGGCAGGGAGTGGCACTGGGTGGGCTTTAAGTTCCCTCCCAACCCAAACTACTCCATCATTCTGTGATTCTATGAATTTCCAAAGCACGATTGTAAGCTACAAACACAAGGATGAGCAGTGAAGGCTGGGTTAGTGAAACTTCTAAAAGCCCACTCTGACATCTGTTTTCCACCTCTTTGCCCCAGTGCACAGTGGGGATGTTTGGACACGAGCACCTATGCCAAATTTCCACTTCTTGCTAAAATTCAAGAGTTTTTTCATTGTTTGTTTTGTTGGGGGGGGGGGGAAGTATGTTCCAGCTGAACTAGGCAACATCTAGGAAAAAGAGAAATCAACCTCTTGATTCTGGTTCAGCATTCCTAGAGATGCCTACAAGTTTCCAGGGAGGTGGCTGGAGGAGTAATGAAAGGTCTTGCTTGTAAAACACCTGAGACAGAAAGCAGGCAAAGATTCCTTAAGTCTTAACTAGTTAAAGACCAACTTCCCTAGTAGAAAATTTCATGCATCAATTCCTATGAATTAGAAATGTTGGCCAGAGAAAACCTAAAATTACAGGGCTGGGAATTAATCCTAACATCTGCCCAGATCAGGATTAACTCCAGAGTTGCTCAGCTGGCCATGGGAAGGGAGCCTGAGCAGAGGACAAGCCAATGTGGTACTAGGAGAGTCCACACCTTTAAAGACAAACTTCCCAAGGCAGGATTATGTTGGAACAAGGAAGTCTGGAGATGCTGAGTGGGTGGGGAGGGCTCCCTTGGCACAAGCACGGACCTACCAAGTAGCGGAGAGGCTTTTTGCAGGCAAAGTTTAGCTCTGTTCTCTCTCCACAAGCACTTCATTGGTTCTGGTTTCCTTTGCTTCCACCCTTGCACAGAATTTCCTATTACAGAATAAATTTGCATGGAAACAAGGCCTTTGTTTTATTAGAATCTATCAGCTGGTGCTTATCCCTTGCAAAAGTCATAATCCTTTCTTTGTCATCATCACCATTTTGCCACAACCAAATGCAATGTCACAAATGAGATTATGACTTCACATAGAAAACAAACATCTGGATCCAATGAATCCCTACGGAACAAAGACCCTGTTTTCATGCAAAACAGCCCAGTAATAAAAATGAAGGAAAAAACCATAAATCCATAGCACGAATCCATTGTGATGGATGAGAAGAATTCCCTCTAGATAAAGGGAATTGTCATAGTGTGTTTCCCATGCCACATCAACCAGTTTTCCAAAGAGCAGATCTATTTTCACAGGAGTGTGAAATCCTGGTAACTACTCACATTAAAAGGTATCCGTTCAAAATGAATTTAAGCCTTTTATTTGTGAAGCTGCCAGAAGCTTTTTTGTCCTCTGACAGCCATTGCCACTTGAGCAATTTGCATATAAAGCTAATAGAAAACATTTGGGGGGTTTTGTTTGTTTAAATAAGTAAATAGAAGCATTCTGATGGAAATCCGTAATGTGAATCCTTAAAAATTCTTTTGCAATTTTTACTAAGCAGACATGCCTGAAATAAACCATATTTCATATTTTGGAAGAATGAAGGGGTTTTTTTCTGGTAGTTTTTATGGGGTGATTATTATGAAAAGGAATGGAAAGAGTTCCAATAGAAGTTTTCTTCAAACTAACTATACTTTCAGGTTTTTTCTGAAACATCTTGAGTATTCACCCCTTACACAACACTGACCGAAAACCACTGTAGATCCACTGGTTAAAAATGATGGTAAAATGGTGGGTGCAGGACTCTTCTCCCCAGGGTGACTCATGTCACAGGAGATGTTTCAGCCATCCTTGCCATCAGAAAGCAATCAAAATGCTACAACACACAATGCCAATTCAGAACCTTCACCATGGGATCACAGACTGGTTTGGGTCAGAAGGGACCTTAAAGCCCACCCAGTGCCCCCCCTGCCGTGGGCAGGGACACCTTCCACTGGCCCAGGTTGCTTCAACCTGGCCTTGGACACTTCCAGGGATGGGGCAGCCACAGCCTCTCTGGGCAACCTGTGCCAGGGCCTCACTGCCCTCACAGCCAAGAATTCCTTCCCAATATCCCATCAAAATCTGCCCTCCATCATCTTCATCACGAATGGATGCACATCTCTATGTGCTAGATTTACAGTCTCTGCCCACTCTTCCAAAGCTTCCATTAGATCAGAGACAAACACAGGACAAAGGCCCTGAAAATCCAAGGATGTTTTCGTTGGGTTTGCATTGAAATACTTTCCCCAAACAAAGGTGAATTTTCCTTTTGTTTTCAGTATTACATTTATTGGAACACTCCCAAAGCTTCCCGTGATGCAGCTTTAGCTCAGGTGCCTTCTCAGGAGCAGGAGGGATGTATCTAGTCCCAAACAGGGATTAGTCCAGGAGCACTCCAGGTGCTCCTGGCTCACCCCAAGTGTAAGAGTTTACCATCATCCCCTCCAAGATGTGCCTGTGACCAGCCTCAACATGCACAAAGGCCAACACAGAACCACAGAGTCATTTAGGTTGGAAAAGCCCTTTAGGATCATCGAGTCCAACGTTCCCCCAGCACTGCCAAGCCCACCACTAAACCACATCCCCACGTGCCATGCTGACATGTTTTTTAAATACCTCCCCCACCCCCCCAACCATGCACATCTTTCCAGCTCAGGGTGGTGGAACAATACAAATATTCACATCACAGGGAAAGTTGTCCAATTTATCCCCAGCAAAAAGGCTGACTGTAAAACAATAATCTGTGGAGCAAGTTTACAAGCTTGTATTCACCATTTACCAGCCTGCAAGTACATCTGAAGGAGCCAAGTCCTTTATAGTCAGCGAGCCCTGGAATTTGCTCACGACAAGGTTCTCTTTTCTCACTTTGACAATTCTCATTAACAGCTCCTTCCCTACAAGCTCCGTGTGGAGGGGCCGATGTGACCTGCATGATAATGCACAGAGGGGAAGCTCATTGCAGGCTCCGACATTTAAATTCAGTGCCAACAGTCATGGAAAGAGAAGGGAAGGGAACAGAGGGAGAAGAGCATTCCAAAAAGAGCCGAGGAGCAAGGCAAACATGAACCTATCCATACAGACAGCACGAGGATGGACTCAGGGCCGTGTGTCCTTCAGTTCCTACTTCCTTCTGTCTTAAACCTTCCCTTTTCCAAGCAAAAGTTGGAGCGTGAAAAAAGCAAGCCTGAAATATTTTTTCTTAATATCCAGCATCACTGTTCCCACTAATAACCACCATTAATATCTGATAACACCAGCTATTCTCAAGAGATTCCATAAGTCCCCAAAGGTCCAAACCTGACCTCAGAGGCTGAGTCAGGAGAAGCAGGTACACAGCACCAAGCAGCTCACACTTCGTGCTGACTGAGAACTTGGCCATGATTTAAAGTTTCCAGCAAGCGAGTCTGAGTTTTGGTTATTTCTCAACAGAGGACAGTTATTTGGCAGAACAGAGAAGTGATGAATTACACCATAAAGTAGGTATAGTAGCTCTGAAAGACACATAGATAGTTCAGCCAAACATGGAGCTTCCCATTCAAGATTTCTTTACTGAATAAGAGCAATTAAATCTTACTCTGACCTGCCCCCTGCCTTTTTTATTTTTCCTTTTTTTTTTTTTTTCCAGTTACTGACGTATTTTACGAACAATTTAGTTTTCCTTTTAAATGCACATGAAATCTGCATTTTCCATTTCAATGACGTGGAAGGCAATACATGGATCTGACAAGCTTTGATTTGACAGAAAACACTGCTTTGTCAAGACAAACCTTCCCACAAACATAGATTGTGTTTGGGAAATCCCTCCTCAAAACTGTTTCAAGCAACAACACATCTGTTCTTATTTACAGACATAAAAAGATGCGGCTCCCAATCAACAAGAAGTGGCATTAATTTTGATTTACTCTTTGCAAGCTGCAAAAGCATTTTAGAGGCCCCCTCAAATTCATAAATACAAACTTTCTCCACACACACACACACACACACACACACACTTTCTTTTCAGAAAACCTTCAACTCTATTTGGAGAAATACTTACTCTGTCCTTGACCAAAGTATTTTTGTTGATATTTTCACCTCAAAAACTGAAGATACTGTTTTTGCCTCTGAATTCAGCCTGGTTTACATTTTAAAGAGGTTTTGTGCACACCGTTAATTTGGGGGGGTTCAAACCCTGGGGGCTAATGGCTCCTTTAAACGTGTCACAGTTTTATGCCACTTGAAGGTGTAGAGAGAGGAGTAAAGCAGATTTCACTGCCCAGGGCATTTGCAGATGCTCATCCCTGGCCTTGAATCCAAATGCCAAGTTTCAGAAACTCCTTTGGTACGAGACACATGAACACTTTGACTTCTTAAACCACAGAGGGAATTTATTTTCATGCTTGGGAGATAACCAGGGTATTCCTGGCTCAGAATTTGGATAAGCCATGGATGTAGTGCTTGTGAAGAGCTTTATGGTATTTTTAATGGTCACCAATGGTCAGTGACTATTCGTATTCAAGGCACAGCTCCTCCAGTCACATCCAAGGAACACCAGCAACCCACTGCTGCCCATTCCTGCCCTGACTTAGGTGGCATGAGGGAGGCAAAATCTGGAACCAGACAATCAAAGAATCGTTAAGGTTGAAAAAGACCTCTAGGATTATAGAGTCCAACTGTCAATGCAGCACCACCACCATGTTCACCACCAAACCACGTCCTCAGTGCCACATCCACAGGGGTTTTTTTAACACTTCCCAGGATGGTGACTCCACCACTGCCCTGGGCAGCCTGTTCCAATGCATTACAACCCTTTCCATGAAGAACTGCTTCCAAATATCCAGCCTGAACCTCCCCTGGTGCAACTTTAGGCCATTTCCTCTCGTCCTGCCACTCTTTACCAGGGAGAAGAGACCAACAACCCACCTGGCTACAACCTCCTGTCAGGCAGTTGTAAAGGTCACACACTTGGAGTGCCCCTTGTTTTCCCACCAGCACAATCTGGTCTGCTTCCAGTGACACAAATTGTTCTTGGATCAGGCAGTTGAAGAATGCAAATAAACAGAATTAGCAATGTTTATAGATTAGATATTACTGGCACCTATGTTCTGAACTCTGTCAGGCATCTGTGGAAAAGCAAGACACGAACCTCTGCCCCAGCAACTGGGCGCATGTTTAGCTTCAAGAAACCCACCGAGCACAAGCTTTAACCCACAAAACCCTGCCTGGCTCCAAGTGAAGCAGAAACAAAGAGCTTGACAATGCCAGGGGGAGGAGAAGCTGTGAATTTTCAGTCTGGAGCCTGGAAAGAAGCTGAACAACTGTTTGGATTCCTCAGACAAACGCAGGCTCCCCAGAGACAGCCCTGCCCGGGAGTGCAGCAGGTCAGAGCTCCGCGTGAGACCGACAAGGGGGTGCCTCCAATGTGCTCCAAAGGATGTAAATGTTTGTGAGACTGGCAGGTACAGGGGAAATATTTGCCATAACCAGGAAGAGGAATTCAACAGCGTGCCTGGAATGGTCCCACAGCTTGCTGAGCAGGCGATACTATGCTTAATATTGGTGAGGCATCTCTCTGGCATTATTTTATTCCTCTTATGGTAACTAATCTGCAGAACATGAGGGTCTGACCATCATATTTTTGCATGCACCCCTCTATCCCAACCCAAGGTCACAGCATTCCCTGCAAACACCTCACTCTGTTCTTCCAAGTGTGAAACTCACGGTTAGAAACACATCAAGACTTTTTGACAGCCCGTAACTCTCTCTCCTCTCCGAGGAACACCCCTTCAGAAAAGGGAACAGAGCTCACCTTGGCACTGGAGCTGCTGGAAGAGGCTCTTGGGCACTGTGGGGATTCATGCTTAACACATTCCTATAATTTGTGGGAATCTGCTCCAAATCTCCCCTGCATACTAACGGTGTGTTCTGCAGAAGAGCTGGGTTGCTTTAAGTAAAACAGTTTTGGCTGATAAAGAGGAAGAACGAGGAGCAGAAATGTAAGTAAAGACCCTTTCAGTGCTCTGTGATGACAAAAACATGAGTGAGTGGTGATACCAGTTTCTGCTGCGACGTGGACCCCACAGAACCCTGCAGGGATAGCTCTGATTCCCAGGTTTTCCCATTTGTATGACAGAGAGAACGATAGGCAGCGACTCCAGCAGATAAAATACAAGACAGAGGACTTAAATTTACCTGATTTCTGCAGCCTCTTACAATCCATCTGAAATTTCTACCTGTATTTCTTGGTCTAAACTTACAAGACAAACAAGCTCAAAATATTGGAAGGAGAATTACTATTTCTGTGCCTTTTTTGGGAGATGCTAAGCTGTAAGTACTGCTGCTGGCCTTTAATACAAGGTGAAAAGGGTGTAAACAACATTCACTCCACTGCAAGACAGAGGTGAGATTAACTAACTGGCTCAGCCTATCTTCTGGGATAAAGAGTGATTTAACTGAAATGGAATATTCTATTTTAGATATCTATTTATATTATACAATATTTATCTAATATTTAGGTATTAGGCACATAGGTTCAGATTATATATTAGGAAGGGATTCTTCCCTGTGAGGGTGGGGAGGCCCTGGAACACGTTTCCCAGAGAAGCTGTGGCTGCCCCATCCCTGGAAGTGTCCAAGGCCAGGTTGCAGCAGCCTGGGCTAGTGGAAGGTGTCCCTGCCCGTGGAAGGGGGTGGCACTGGATGGGCCTTGAGGTCCCTTCCAACCCAAACCATCCTGGGATTCTATGATGTTTCTATTCTTTGGAAGATGAGACAGACATTGCATCAAAAGCTGCCTCTTTTGCCCTACTGAGGAGCTGAAATGCTGTAGGTAGTGAAGACCATAAGCTTTTATGAGATGAGAACTAGGAAAACAGCTTTTATTATTCTAATAAATACCATTTGCATTCAGACAGCACTAAATACTGTCCACAAACATACAAAAATAGAGTCACTGGCTGAGAGAGCTTGCAATGTAAGAGACAAGTTTTATTTACTTTTTAGAAACCTTTTAGTTCTTTAAAGCAGCAAAATATGATTTCATAATTATTACCTTCTGCTGTCCTGACATTTACATTACCATACAGTGCTGAAAGCCAGAAAATACCAACTGTTCTGCAGAGGATTTTGTTGTCTACAGGGTAAAAATCTATTAACTGCACTCAGACCTGTATATACATTAAAAAATAAAGAAAAAAGAAAAAAGGACACTCTTGGATTGCAAAACTGGGAGAGTTTTGAGTCCTGAATTCTATGTGGAGCAGCACATTATGGGTCAATGAGTGATGGTACTTTGGAAAGGGTTTTATGAACCCTCCTGTTCAAAAGTTAGATTGTGTGTACTTACGACCTGGGAGAGAAGGGGTTGTAAAAATGTAACTAAATTTAAGGTATATTCCTGTTTTCCTGTATCTATAGGTGTCAGGATCTAAGCAGTTCTGGAAATCAGTGTATATCTGTGAAATGACCCCCCAAAATTGCACTGTCCTATATTTGCATCATTTCCTGAAACGTACAGAATATGCCCATGTAACTGGAAGGGGAGGTGAGAGTTGGAGACTGGGACTTAATCCAAGCCCTTTACATCCCAAGGAAAATCTCAGCTCCAAGGGTCACTGAAAGCAGTTTCCACACAGAGATTTAATCAATCCCCCCCAAACTTCACGCCTCTCACCACACCCATTGCTCACAGCAGTGACATTTAGTAGGGACTGTGAAGGCCTTAGAGCTGCACTAATTTTTCCAGTTCTCCCTGGAGTGATGAATGGCTCCTATAAAAGGTTAAATCCTCACTTATCCTGCCCCTGAGAAATGAGCACTTCCTAACCTAAACTGTGCCCTGAGCCCTGACACACAGGGGACAACAGTGTGAGCCACAACAGCTTTGCCCTGACAGCAGAGGAACACTGCCCAGGTCCAACCACCTGTAATGTCCTCTGCCTTCAGTGTGGTGCTCCCTGCTTACCCCGTGTCCCCATGAGAAGGCATGGAACAGCTCAGTCAGGCTTGCCCAAACCTCCCCTCGTGGCACTGGAGGGTTGCTGTGACCAACTGATTGTTTCCTTAGCTGTGCATGGGGGCTCCAAAACCCACCTGCAACCACTGGGGTCTCCAGAGAATTACTCCTTGTTACCAGAGGCCATGAAGCCCTGGCACAGGGTGCCCAGAGAAGCTGTGGCTGCCCCATCCCTGGCAGTGTCCAAGGCCAGGTTGGACGGGGCTTGGAGCAACCTGGGCTGGTGGAAGGTGTCCCTGCCCATGGCAGGGGGTGGCACTGGATGATCTGAAGGTCCTTTCCTACCCAAACCATTCTGGGATTCCATGAGAACTCGCTCCTTGCACTAGAAGATTGTCAATCAGCTGAGCTGGGAGGAGGACTTGGTCAGGAAATCCCTGCTCCAACAGCTTGGGAAGCTCCACGGCAGCACCTCCCTTTCAAAAGGATGTGGGTGAGTTGCAGCAGCTCAGCACAGCCTGGAGACCACCCCTGGAGCAGCACCTCTGGATAAGGAGGTCACACAATACCCCTAATAAGAAGGAAGTACTCAGTGCCACGCTCTGGTAACCAGGGCAGTGTTGGAGCAAGGGTTGGACTCGATCTCGGAGGTTTTTTCCAACCCTGTTGATTCTATGAAGAGCTGGGCTGGGGGCTTTTTCCCTTGGAAATGACAGGCCAAGAGTCTAAAGATGACATTGCCTTGATACTTGTCCTGCTGCCACTGGGGAGGTGCAAGGCTGTACTCACACATCATGAAGACAAAACGCAGCCAGGTAACGTGTGGCACTTATCTTTAAATTAGAAAATAATTTAGAGCTGCAGTCCCCACATTCCATCACGTTATGGGGAGTCCAGCATAGCCTAATTATAGATAAAAATCACAAATTAAGGTGTCTCCTCTCCATTGACTGAGGAGGGAGCAAGGCTTTCCTTCAGAGAAAATTCAGAACAGAAAGCCAATTTTTGTGCTCTGTGAAGGAGTTCTGTCCCCCTTCCCATCACTGTCTGTTCTGGGAGAACTGAAATTATGTGTGGAGAATCCAAAGTCCGCATCTGTATCCACGTCATCCACATCAAGCATCATCATGACATCAGATTTGCTTGTCTTTGTTTCTGCATTAATAATGAGTCAGGGTAGCAAATTTTGATGCTCCACTGTTTCCACAGTATCTCAGTCTGAGGGAAATGGCTTCACTGGTAATTTAGAACCAGTACAGAACTTTTTTGGAAAACTAGGATACATGGAATTTTCCTAAAAAATTAAATCCCTACGTTTACAGAGAAAATACCAGTTAACAGGTAAAGATGATTTATGTAATTAAAAATCCTCATGTACTATTAATAATCCTAATTTGCATGAGTATTAGGTCATTTTTATGTAATTAGCTGAAGCAGAAGGCTTTTTGTCAATTAAACTAATTGTTTTTCACACTAGGTGTAGACTGAATATTGATCTTTTCTATTCAGCTCACTCACATAAGCAAATTAGATCTAATTGCATCCTTACCACATCATTACTCAGTTATTGTAAGTTATAGAAAATATATTCTCTCGTGAAAGAACACTTTCTTTGTGATACTGCTGTTGAAGAGATGCTGCCTCATTTGAGAACTTCAAACTCTGTTTTCCATCTGGCAGCTTAGGACAGATTTGCATTAAACAATTTGTCTCCTTATTAGTTAAGATAACAAAAAGTAGAGTTCTATAGGGATACAGACATGCCCAAAGTACCTGTTTCTTTAAAAAAAAAAACCAAACCAACCAAACAAAAAAAAACCCAAAACAAAAAAAAAAAACCACCAACCAACAGATAGAAGAGGGGTCAGTCAAGCAATGGCAGCTCACAGGTACAAGTAGTGACAGGACTTTCTGGATTTAATAACATTAATTCCAACTTCACAAATGAATTTGTTCTTTTGGCTTAGGGAGGGTTAAAAAAAAAAAATCAAGAACTTTCACAGGTTTGAGCTTGGGATTTTGGCTTTGGCTGGGTTTTTCTTTTTTTGTTGGTTTTGTTTGTTTATTTGCTTGCTTGAAAGTTTTAATGTTTTTGTGTTCATTTTAAAGCCCCTCCACTGGGGCAGGGGAGAAAAAACTACCTGTAGTGTTTTACCTGTAACAAATTCTAGAGTTTTACTGGATGTTTCACTTCACACTTGCTATTTTTATTATAATGGGATAGGAAAATAATAATCTCTAGATTTTACTTAGGCATTTCTCTTCTGTGTGATCTATTTGTTACACATTAGCTCTTGAAGGAAGGTTGGAGATAAAACCCCAAACTTGTTGTTCCAGCAAAACTTGGAATGTTTTGCGAAGAAAATCATCGAGGTGTTTGTCCTGTAATTCAGGCTGGAAGAAATGCTCCTGAAGAGAAGTCCCTGTGAACAACAATGTGTCTTGATGCTGTACAAATTGCTTGCCTTAAAAAAAATAAGAAATGATCAGTACTTAGGCTTGATGGATTGTTTGTTCTCTTCACTTGTTAAAATTCTCTGGTGTTAAAGCTGGGCCATATGGAACAGAGCTGTTGGTGGCAGAGCCCAGATGCCAGCTGCCTACATTTTTGGAGCAACTGCATCTGGATTTCTCAGCGCTCCAGATTCAGAATTAATTCAGAAAAAAATGCTAATTTATAAAGAGAAAGCACTTCCCCCCCCCAAAAAAAAAAAAAAAATTCAAGCAACTACGGTCTAGGAAAGGCACAGGATTCAGCACAATTCCCTGCCTGCTGAGCTGCCTTTACTAATCACACAGCCAGAACCTGCCCAGTGCAACTGGGAGGTGAAATACATTCACTTTGGCACGGCCGTGCATGGTTTGGGTGAATGCATTTGTTGCTCAGTGAGGTGGAGCTCACAGCACTTGCAAAATCAGGGAGAGGAGCTCAGCTGGCAAGTGGTAACTTGTTAAACCACTATAAAACAGCCGTGTTCAATCTTGTACCACGAGCCTACACAACAAGGAGGGTGGAAAGAAAAAACACCCTTCAGAACAAACAGTCTACCGTCAGCTAAATATAACCTCCTCAGCAAGCTTGGGATGGCAAAAACAGACTTCACAGGAGTACAATGCATCTGGTCAAGGGATTGAGGAAGCCACAAAGTCCTTTTTTTTCTTTTTTTTACGTGTTCCCTAAGAAATGGGAGTATCTGAATTTAGGCTCCTGTCGTGGATCTGTAGGTTCTTGTTAAGAGTGCTGCAAGGAAAGTGTTCTACATTCCCAACTCAAGCATCCCAGGCAACAAACCACAGGACAAGAGGAAACAGCCTCCAGTCGCACCAGGGGAGGTTTAAATGGGATATTAGGAACGATTTATTCGCTGTAAGGGGGGTCAGGCACTGCCCAGGGCAGTGAGGGAATCACCATCCTTGGAAGAGATCAAAGCATGTGCCGATGTGGTGCTTTGGGACATGGTTTAGTGCTGAATTTGGCACTGTTGGGTTAGTGGTTGCACTCAATGATCTTAGAGGGCTTTTCCAACCTTAATGACTTTGTGATCTAAAAAGTCACTCAGGTGTTTAAGACTATCCTATAGAAATGTAATCATGCTTTAGATCAGCGAGATTCACCCTAAAAACCAGCTTGGACAAGCCTGATAAAACACAATGTCAATGAGCTACCAATATTCACATTGTCCTAAAACATCTCCCATCCATCTGTACTTAAGACACCAATTGTGCAATGCTTTTTTCCTTCTGCTTAATCAGAAGCAGAAATTAAGGCACTTCAAGGCCTGGGATAACAACATAGACCCTCATAGGCAGGGAATTTTTCAGCATTAGGGAAATGCCTTCTCAAGACACAAAGAGCAGAGTGTAAGGACAGTGCAGAGCAGGAGACCACTTATTACTTTAAAACACACCAATTTCAGGTGCACAATCAATACATTCAGTTTTGTTCACTGAGGACTTCACTGGGTTGGATACAATCCATCTCAACATAATACCTGTTATATTCCAGGGCAGAATCAGAAAGATCCTTTTGTTAGCAACACGTAAAAGAGCTGTAAATCCCAACCA
This sequence comes from Oxyruncus cristatus, assembly GCA_013399855.1. NCBI lineage: Eukaryota > Metazoa > Chordata > Aves > Passeriformes > Cotingidae > Oxyruncus > Oxyruncus cristatus. The sequence continues at coordinate 1,331,462 of VXAY01004762.1, forward strand.
GCCCCCTCAGCCCAAATTTTGGAAACTCCTCTAAAACCCTGCACCAACAAGATATATTCGGAGCCACAAGGTATCCTGGGTATCTGTTTTGAGGGGCCAATGGATACTGGGGAAATTAGAATTAATTAGCATCTGGTAGACCATAAGTAAAACTTAACTTCTTCATCTACCCCTCATATGTTCAACTTTTAACATATTCTTAATTTATACTCTGTACTGGAGTCTTCTGGCTACTTGCCTACTTTGAATATTATTTTCTAAAACTCAAATATTTTTGCCCAATAGGTGTGTGCTTACAGGTACAGAAACCAACAGCAACCATTTCACCTCAGCCAGCTTGGACAGCTCGAAGGTTTAATGTTCCAATAAATTAATTTCAGTTTACTCATCATTATTTTCCCCCCAACATGGTTATTTTGCATGTTTGAGAGCCCAAAATGAAAACACATCTCAAGTCCACAGTCTGACACTCCGAAGGGATTTCACGGAGACTGAAATCCTGCTCCTCATTGCCTTGAGCTACAGTTTCAAACATCTTTCTCCATATTCCCAGATTGCTGAGTAGGGAAGTTGCCTTTGAAATATGTAGCCCTTTGTTGCTTTTCTTTATGCAGAAAGAGCAAACTTTTGGAACTATTTGCTGCTGTGTTTCAGGCACACCGGGACACTGAGCATAGAGAGGAAGGAGGACTCACTGGGAGGAAAAAACAGTATCCAAAAAGTAGATATGATACACCTTTGTGATCCTCTAATAACTGATAGTAGTTATAGAGAATCAGTGCTCAAGACTACTTCTAGTAAATCCTGTGGGATCTCTTTGTACCACTATAAATAAAAATATAAAACCATTACCATTCAATTCAAATATCGGTGTGAATTAGACTTTAAATACTAATGATGTAAACTTGAATTTAAGTGCTCTATCTTTTAATTTCTCATAAATTTTAATGCTGGACGTTCCCTTGTTGAACTTCCAGAAGATAAAGGCCCCATCCATACTCCCCCAAACATCTTTGTATTTACTCAAGTGGAAACAATGGATAGTCATTGATAATATTTATTCCTAGAGTATTTTTTTTTTACCCCCTGTTGACAGAGGAAAGTACTGCAACACAACATACAGTCAAGCATGCAAAGAGTTAACTCCCTTCCTCCTTGAATCATTTCTTTGCACACACAAAGTCTACTCTGGCACCAAGAGGAATCCCAGTGCAGTCAATTAATGCACAGCTGCTTGTGGGCATTAAAATCAGCCCTTTCTGAACCAACTTGCAATTTTCTTTTTGTTCTGTGAACAAAAGCAGGAATGGGAAGGAATAGAGAACGTCAGAAGCTGGAAAACGGCATGAGAATCCCTGCTTCTACAATATCTGGAGGTTTTCAGTGGCTTAATCCACAAGGTGATATTCCCTTTGAGAAACCATCATAAAGTGGAGAAGCACAGTCTTTTGTGAGCACCCTGGTCTAGTGGAAGGTGTCCCTTCCCGTGGAGGGGGGCTGGAACTCGTTGGTCTTTAAGGTCCCCTCCAACACAAACCATTCCAGGATTCCATGAGGATCCTATAATTGAGAAGAATTACATGTTTGTCCTGTGCTAGATAATCTTCTAAAATTGTCTTATCCTATGTGAGGTGTTTGCACAAAATCACTGCCATTGTAAAAAAACTCCCCCAGCACCACCCCCAGTTCTCTTTATTTTTAGCCACTGTGAGTGAAGCCACCTAAAAATGCACAAAGTCCAATGAATTCAATTTGGGTTGACTTCAAGCCCTGTATAAATTTTGAAAGTTCCTGGCTAATTGAATCCTCACCTACAAACCTCTTTCCTATTACAGCAGAGTGCTTGGAAAAGCAGCAAACCCTGGCTGACTTGATAGAATAAATTCACTCTGTATAATATTCCTGCCTCACTGTACTCAAACCTCCGAGGATGTTGCTGGGCATAATTTCATTACAAAACCTACATCATGCACTTCTAACAGCTCAATATATATATATATAACAGGAGGATGATACATGATCAAGAACAATCTATTTGCTGCTCTTGGGAAGAAGAACAAGTCGTGTTCTTTGAGGGCCTGACATTAAAAGTGCTCGAACGTGCACGTTCCACCGAGTGTCACACATTAAAGAGCTCTCAGCTCCACACATGACCTTTTCAAGGGAAAGGCTCTCTGCAGCTCACCCAGAGCTTCCAGCCTAATGCAAAGCCTATTAAAAGCAGGCTGCTTGCCTTGGATGGTGCTTAGCATTTTTGGAAAGCCTCACCAAGTGCCTTCAGCTGCCACTGGAATCACCAGGATCTGCAGGGACTCAGCACTCCACGGCAGAGGAGCAGCCACACGACCAAACACACCTTCTGGGTGATGTTTGTCTCTCCTGCTGGGATTCCCTTGGGTTCTGCACCTGCTCTTCTAACCTTCCTACTCCTAGAAATCCTCCTCAAGGGAACACCCTGACTTAGAATCAACTGACTCACCCTTTTCTTAAGTAGTTTCTCAGTTTAGGATCATTGTGTGTTCCTGGAAGAGAAAAAGCTCTTCTGCTCTCTTTGCTTTCTGTGCTCTTTCTCTAACGTGTGTGTGTTATTACACCACCTTCCCAGTATCATTATTTTATCTATATTATAAAACCTGGCATCAAATTGAACACAAAGCTTTAGAAGCTCCTTTGGTTTATGGACAAATTCTCACTCCAGATCGGGGGTGGGGGGGAGGGAGGGAGGAATCCACCAAGTGGCATTTTTTTCAGCAGACCTATCTTCCATGATTCCACTCTTTTCCCCTTGCTATTACACTTAGGCTGGAATATAGATTAAGAATTAAAAGTGAAATGAAGCCAGTAAAAAATTTACCTGCAGATAACAAGCTCAGACAAAGAGAAAGCTTCACTAGCTTTTTTTTTTTTTGTTGTTCCCCATGTCTTGCTCCTTTTTTCAATTTTAAAAAGTGAAACCTCCTGGAATGGTTTTTACAGTCTTTATGACTTTTGTAAGGCTTCTTTAATGAGTCTTCTGAGTGATAAAAAGTGCAATTAAAACCTATAGTTCCCTCAGTTAATTCAGATTTCCTTCTTGTGGCACTAGCGTGATCAGCTTTATAATCCAGGTGATACACCTTTACTGTGCCCCATAATTAGGTTCCTAAAAGCTTCCTAAACTCTTAATTTCACGTCCACCTTTTTTAAAAGATTATTTGCAAGAGATGCCTTGCCTTTTCAAGGTAGAAATACTGACAGACTACCTGCAGTGTTTCAGTTATTAAATTAACAGAAGTGCTTATATTTGAGCACCCAGTTGTGAAGCAAAACTCACACAGGCATGGACCGGTGTCAGGGCAGGGTCAGGTTTTAGGGATATTAGGAAAAGGTTCTTCCCCCAGAGGGTGGTTGGGCACTGACCAGGCTCCCCAGGGCAGTGGGCACAGCCCCAAGGCTGCCAGAGCTCCAGGAGGGTTTGGACAACGCTCTGAGGGGCAGGGTGGGATTGCTGGGGTGTCTGTGCAGGGCCAGGGGTTGGCCTGATGATCCCTGTGGGTCCTTTCTAACTCGGGATATTCCAGGATTCCATGACTCACACAGCCCTTATCCTGGGCTGGAGGTACCTGACCAGCTCCACTTCCCATCTCACATGGGCTGCAGTCAGACAGGTTTTCCCAGCTGGACTGTGCACAGTTATTGGAACATTAGGTCTCCAATGATGACAAAGCTATTTCAGCACATTGTTTTAAGGTGAAAAGAATCCCTAGAGTACAGCAGCACAGGTCTACACCACAAACTACAAGGGAAGGTGTTCAGACTAAGACCAGCTGCTCCCCTAATAATGAGAGACTGCCTTCCTTACAGGGAGTTGTACAGAAGACTAAGGATGGGAAACTGCTCAGCTTGAGGTTAGAGAGTAACCAGAGAGTAAGAGAGCGAGTGCTCAAGGCCAGCTTGGAGAGGTTGTTGAGCAATCATCCAGTGCAAGGTGTCCCTGCCCATGGCAGGGGGTGGACAGGATGATCTTTAAGGTCCCTTCCAACCCAAATCATTCAGTGATTCAGGCCAAGGAAACAGCTCTGGAATGATGGCTAGTCACTGAAGTTAAGCCCTGATAAGGAGCAGGGCCGTAGTCAAGTTTAGATGCAGAATTTTCCTTGGCCTCACATCAGATCCTGGAAGGCAAAATTCCCACTTTCCATAGCTTTGCTCAAGCCTGAGCAAAGCCTTTACTTCCTTAAGCAGGAGATGTTAATGAAGCCCTGTGGGTGGGCCTAGGAGAGCTCCAGGACCATCGCTTGCCATGAGTTTCTTAGAATAACAAATACATTGTTATTTCAGCGTTGCAGGGCCTTTCATCTCCCCTCAGCTCAGTCACCAAACCTTCACCGTCTTTCTCATTAGAGCCCTTTCTTCTGTCTCCACTCCTGACTTTCCTTACACTGTTTGCACTTCTTTATTCTTGTTCTCTTTCCATGTATCAAAACTGTTCTGTTGAGGAGCAGACGTGTGAGAGTGAAGGCTTTTCTGGGTATCGAATGCACTTTGTGATGCTCAAAGCGCAGCACAAAAGGATTCAAAGAACTGAGCGATACAGTGGAGATTAGAGAGAGCAGGGAATGCTAAAGACACACAAAGAGTGCAGGAAAGCTAAAATCACTTCAAACATTAATATCCTTCTTTGTACCTTATTTCTACCAAAAAAAAAAAGTGTTCTGTATCTTAAGCTTGAATCTTTTATTCTTTTTATTTCATTTCAAGCAGTTCTCTGATAAGACAGACAGCCAAACTTTAGAAAAAATTAATGTTGTTATATGGGTATGGGTTAAAATATATATTTCAGGAATATATAATACCCTGTGAGGAATTCTGTTAAACCAATAGTTAGTGCCTGAAAAATACAATCATGAAAGTTTTACTACTAAGGACCATTAGAGAAGAAAAAGGAGCCAGATAAAATCTTAGAAGTCTGATGAGACTAAAAAAAGAAAAATGGTTTGTCTCTTCCCTTCTTTCTTTCTCAAATAGGAGAGAAAAGAGAGTTTTTACAGGCTACAGCCACCAGTGGATGCTGTGACACAGAGAGGGATATCAATGAGGTGCCTCCTTAAGGAAAGAAAGGATGAAGGAAATGTTTAGGAGTTGTGGGTTTTGGTTTGTTGATTTTGTTTTCGTTTTGTTTCTAGTTTCCACAACAAAGTGGAAGATTTTTTGTCACTTCCTGACAAGCTGCATTTAGGCCTCATCCAGCTGATCCTTGTTGGGATCTGTCCAATACATTTACTGGGACCAGGAAGAACCTGATGAAAGGTCTTGAACCTCAAAACAAAATGAACAACCCCCCCCCCCCAACCCACGTATAAGGCTAAGAAAGAAAACTTCACTGAATGCAGAGATTTGCAAAGAAACAACTGGAAAATTCAGAACTTCGAGCTGAGACAGTTCAACTGTCATGTCACTAAAGTTCAAACCAATTTCTCTTAGTAGCAGAAAGAACATGAAAAGGGATGCTGGAGCAGGCAAGTCTTTCCCAGAGGAAAGGAACAGCCTCCACAGTGGATCCAGCTCAGTATGCAACATCAGTGTTTTCCTTGGAAACTTGCAGGGATATTGTCTTCACATAGGATAAAGGATGAATACCAAAACCCTTCAGGCGTGACATTTAAACACACAAAGAAAGTAATTTATTGTTTTCCTCAAATTTATCTTCTCTGCTTCTGAAAACACACTGAGGCCATTCCCATTATTCCTGCACAGCAAGGCAGATGTAACATGCGAGGCAGAACACGGGCTTGCATTGAAGCACACGGGCTGGGGCTGTGTCAGGGAGGTTGGGTCGGATATTAGGGAAAGGTTCTTCCCCCAGAGGGGGGTTGGGCACTGACCAGGCTCCCCAGGGCAGTGGGCACAGCCCCAAGGCTGCCAGAGCTCCAGGAGGGTTTGGATGATGCCCTGAGGGACAGGGTGGGATTGTTGGGGTGTCTGTGCAGGGCCAGGAGTTGGCCTGATGATCCCTGTGAGTCTCCCTTAGCTCAGAATATTCCATGATAATAAACTACAGATGAAACCATCTCATGATTTCTCTCATGGCAGGTGGTACTAAACTTACTCTGCCCAGAATCACTAAATCAACACGTGGAACTTCTCCAAGCTGAGCGGTCGATACGCTGGGTCAGAGCAAGTGACAGGTTTGCAAGAGAAAAGATCAGAGGTGAATGCAAGGTGGGCATTGCACCAGAACTCCTGATGTATTTCCAAACCAGCTGGACAGGAGCTATAAAATAAGCAGGAGAGCACCATAAATTCTTTGGGCTGGCTTGTACTGAATAATGGTACTCAAAGGGGAAAAAAATGGGGGGAAAAAGGAAAGAAAGGAAAAAAAAAGATATCTTACAGATGAACACTGATCTATAGTGCCAGGGAGTTTAAAAAATATAATCAGACAGACACAAAGCCTGCTCAGACCACTGCTAGGAAGGTGCACCCCTCCCTCCCAACATCCTGCAGCAAACTCCCTTCCAGGAAAGCCTTTCATTAATCCTACCCCATTCTTGGAATTCACACAACCAGTTCTTGGAATTCTCACAACCTGCCACTGCTGGGAGCGATCCCACATTCCCTTTGCTTCGTACAAAGAGAAAGATTTGTTCTCACCAGGTGAGTAGGAAGGTGGCAGTTCCCCTGGCAACAATAACTTAAGAACTTTTCCCTCCTCAATCATGCAAATTCCCAGCAATTTGGGACAACTGCAGTAGACGGGATTCAGTCTGAGCTTGATCTCCACAAGAACAGAGTCTATAGTCACGAGAATCAAGAGTTTGTTACTCTTAACCCAGCAGGTGTTAACTAAGAGCCCAGTCCTAAATCTGAGCTCCTTTTGCTTTCAAAGTATCATTAAAGTTGGAAAAGACCCCCAAGATCACCAAGTCCAGCCTTCCACTGAACACCACCATACCCACTAAACCGTATTTTGAAGTTTTCCTTTTCAATAGCCTTTAAAGAGCTTTTAAATAACAAAGAACCCCACTATGGTCAATGCTTTACCTGAATTTATAGGACAGTACAGGTCTGAGCAACTTGACATTCCTAATCGTGTCAGCCCTTGTCCAGTTTTCCCTTATTTCCCCCCTAATTCTAAATAATCTGCTTTGGAAATGGAATTTTGGATTGTTTAAATGGGGTAAAACCCTAGTAAGTTGCTTGTGTGTTTTATTAAAAGGTAAAACCCAGAGGTGTCAAATGCCAGTCCTGTACCCAAAATTTAGAAGTTTCAAGACAGATAGGAGAGCCTGGAAATTGTAGCTTGTAATTAGAACTAGCAGAGACTCTTTCATCCCATTAAGGATCACCTCCATCCCATTTTCCCAATGTCATGTGATTATGTACTTCATTAAGGCAATTATAGCACATTTATGAGCAGTCCCCTGTCTCTGAGCACGGCTGCCAACTGGGGCTGGGGAGAAACCTTATTTCTAACTCTTCCAGAGCTTTTTTCCCCTTCTTCCGTGTTTCAAAATATTTTAATTAAATCCCTGGGCACGAGTAGATATGATTTAGAAGGCAATTCAGGTCTTTAGGCCTACACAGATGTCACTTAAAATCATCTTTGAAGGATGATTTCAGAAACAACTAAAGCGCCATTAACGAGAGTAAATTGGAGGTGCAGGAGTAACAACCACTATTATTTTGACAGCATTCCAGTCAAACAGCAGCTCCAAGGAATGCCTGCCCATTAATGCTGCTCAGCATTCAGCACAAGAACTCATTAGAATATCAGTCAAGCTTTCTGAGCTCTCTTTCAGTGAAAAAAAAAAAAAACAAAAAAAAACCAACCCTGGATACAATGAAGAATTTGCGAGATGCAGATAAAAACATGAATTTTCATAAAGCACTAAACACGTAGGAAATGAAACTGATTCACAAGGTTAAATATGTCTGCTGAGATCTTTTCACATGTGGCTCTGCTCTATTGAATTATTTGCAAGAGGTATTTGATGGTTCTCTCAAAACTGAGCGGTGCAGCAAGCAGAATCTTGAAGTTAAGATGAAATCAAATATAAAACAAGATAAAATTCAGCCGCTGTCAGGTCTCTTCGCAAATTGAAATTTGATTTAGTGGCATAAAGGGGACAGAGTTTTTCACAGAGTTTTGAGCAAAGCTAGGCCCACTTAGGAGCGAAGAGAGAGCAGCTTAGTCTGGGAGGCAGCAAGGCTCAGCCTTTCCTACAAACCCCACGCTGGGGCGGGTTCTGACAGCTCAGAGATGGTTTATCCTCTGTGACCAATCATGACAGGCACCATCCAGAAGTGCTCTGCTGCAGGCTCAGCTCTGCTGCCAACCCTTGTACTCACCAGAGGCTCCACAACCAGCTCACCATCTCAGAGCAACAGGGACCTGTCTTGTTGCATCATCATTTCCTTACAAGATCAGAGCAGCCTCTGAGCTCTCCCAGGCACGAGGGCAAAAGCCCCTCTAATAATTCCTGCTTTACAACTGCAGCCACCACGGGGAGGGGAACACTCTGATATCAGAAACCAAAGGGTGCAAGTTCTTGTGGCACAACCAACAACCCTAAAGCACCCCAGCTGCCTTTCCTACGCTCAGCAGAGCAGGCAGAGCTACAGCCAGCTCTGAATGCAAATAAATCCTCGAGATTTGCAGTCCTTTAGGTCCACAGAAATGTACATCTGAGAGAACCACACACACAATTATTTTAAGGTTGTTATGATTCAAAGTGAGCACTCTTCAGCAAGCAACCCCATTTTTTCAGTAGATGCTTCCCACAGTGTTTTACTCTTGCGGCAGCCGGGTCAGGTAATATTATCTCTGACTTCTGTGCCCAGTTAAACAACTTATTCCACTTTGCTTACACGTGCAAAGGGTGCAAGGCAGAGTAGAACTTACATAGTGATGTCATTTTGTGGTTGTAAACATTCTACCCACGAAACGGGGAGTGTCTAATGAAAATCTCAGAGATAATAAACAAGGAGTTCCAGAGAAGGCAGGAATTCAGAGGTAAAGGTAACCTAAGGCTTTATTGCTTATACAGTTCTGATTCCTGCCTGCTTTGCTTTTCCAGTTATTGTCATTGGGGTCATTAATCCCAAAGGAAAATAACCAGGACGCTGCTTCCTGTGGCTACATTTTCTCTCATTACCTTAAAAAGGAGAATGTCATTGTTTTTAGCCTCACGGGAATCAGAATTGTTACCCAATCTCTTAGAGAACAGCATGTGAAAAGCACACAGGAATACAAAGCATCACACAGCCTCCAATTTAACAGCAACCACGTCTCCCAGCCCAGAACTGAGTCTTCTTAGAACATCCCCCAAAAGCCGAACAAAACCCCAGCCAAGGTACTCACCCATCAGCACGTCTGTTCTCAGCAGGAGAGCCCCAGCCACTACCCTTCCAAGAACACTTCAGGCTACAAATGGAAACAATCAAGTATTTAAGAAACCAAACCCCACCATCCGCTCTCTTTCCCAGCTTTTATTAGGGCTGAACTTCCTTTTCGCCCTTAATTGAGAGGTGTACCGGGGCTGGGGGATGAAGCAGGGTTAATCCTCCCTTTCCCCAGAGATCTCAACCTGCAAGTGGTTACAAACCCCACCTTTGTACAATTACAGCAGTGGGTGCTTTCCTATCTCCATCATTATCTTCTGAAGCCAAAGGAAAAGCAAAGGTTCAGGAACCCTTCCTCTCTCAAGTTCCCACATCACTTCAGGAAGTTTTGTCTGCAAGAGAACAAGCTGTGGAAGGTTTGGGGGGGGGGGAGTTCTTTCCTTCTGGAAACTAAAATAAAACTGTCTCCTTTTTCATTTGTTGATGAAGGCTGGGGGCACTGCTGAGGCACCTCGAGCTGCAGGTGAGAGTGGGAAGGGAGATGATAATCCAGAGGGTTGAGCTGCAGGGTTTTGGTAGAACTGAGCAGAACTGGCTCCATGTGCAGCATTCCTTGAGCAGAGCTGGGTTATGGAATGGCTGCTCACAGCACAAAGGGGAGGGTATTCAGACCCCTAAAAGGAGACCGAAAAAATCTCAAACAAACCAACCTGAAATAATTCTTTTCCCCTAAATCTTTGCAAAATACATCAAGAAACAGTAAGAACTTTCTCTGCTAAAAGAGCTGGAGGAGCTTAGCTCTCACTTAAGTAGTAAATTTGCTAAATACTTTAAAACAGAGAGTGGCACCGAGGCTGCCTGCAAATCAGCTGGCACTTTGGAGAATATCTGTTTTTCCAAGAGCTCAGGCTATTAATCTGCTGGGTAGTTAGCAGCTTATCTCGTTCTTATCTCCAAAACACTCCACAGACCCCCCTGTAACACATAACTTCCCTAATCGCTGGAGGTTTCAAGGGTGAAAGCCAGGCACAGATAACAGCTGCCAAGTGCCACATCACACCACAATTCAAGGGGAAAACAGCTTCCCCTGGCAAATTAGAGATCGAACAAGGTCAAAAACGGGGAAAGGAGTGGATGTTTCAGAGGTGGTGAGGGCCTGGTACAGGTTGCCCCATCCCTGGAAGTGTTCAAGGCCAGGTTGGAGCAACCTGGTCTAGTGGAAGATGGGGCTGGAACTAAATAGTCTTAAAAGTCCTTTCCACGCCAAACCATTCTACAATTCTGCGACCAGGGTTAATAACTCACGACGACTGTGGTTTGAGACACTCAAGAACTCCAGTATTTAATTGCTACAAGTACTTAGATGTCAGTCTTCGTTTTTTATTGTGCATGAAAAGGAGTCTTTTTGGGTACACCTTGTCCGAGGCTTCCCAGCCTTGTCTGACCCACGTTGTTTGGCTGGGGCCACCCAACAGAGGCAGTGCTGACAATGATCCACACCAAAGGCAAGGACCACAGAACGTCTTGGGAAAGCTGCTGGTGGGAGAATTTTCAAGCTCAAAATAACAGAGAAGCATTTTTCCCATGGCTTCTCAGCCCAGATGTTTCTCTGTTTCAAGGTGAGCAAGATTTTTGGAACTGGTCGTGGTTGCTTTGTGGTGTCTTCGAGGCACACCCCCATTTCCAACAAAAAGAGAAGGACTTTTACATATTTTCTTAAAATATGGGAGAAATATATAAAAAGGGAATAGACAGACTTATATCAGCAAGGCCTGTGCTTTAGTTGTTTGGGTTTTCTCTCTCTCAGTCTGGATGCCCAGAGGTTTTTGAAAACCTGATGTTTTTCTCACCTGAGATGTCGAATTCTCAAGGTCAAATCTCTTCCACCACTAACAAAGCCTGTACTTGAACCTGGCTCTTCTGCAACCTTTTGTTCCTGAATATTTTGGGCAGGCTCTCTGTTTCTGACCAGAGATTCTGCTCCAGGAGGATAAATGCCCAGAAAAGTAGCTTCAGGAAAGGGCTTTTCTTCCTTCAGAAAGGGCGTCCACACAAGAGAATCTGTGTCTTTACTTCTCACTGCCTCTAACAAGGTGAATGAGGGATAACAAAACTTTAAGTATCGGGAGATCAGCCTTTGAGGCTCTCATTTTATTTTCACAATATTCCTTGACTTGAACAAAGAAGAAAAAGGTGAATAAGAGACTACAACAACTTCGGGTTTTCATTTTCTGCGTATTAATGGGAGCGCCACAGAAGATTTTTCATTTAAAAAAAAAGTACAAATTTGTGTTCAAATCTTTCATTTCCTTTGTTGGGACAGATGAAATGACATTCTGACAGTTACTTATGCAAATAGGTGCCATGAATTGTTTGAATTCTTGATCATCTCGAGACTAAATGCTGCTGACAGTGAACTTTCAATACCGTGTTATTAAAAAAGCCACACTTTAGGGTAGCAAAAGAAGATTTCTTTTTTTCTCCTTCTCGTACAAGCTGTGCCTTTGTTCCCAGCAGGCAAGCTAATAGCACATGGAGGGGGGGAAAAAAGGGAAAAAAAAAAATAAAATCTTTCGATTTTTGCCTCAGACCAACGATGTCAAGGCAGAAAGAATAGGGCTGGCTTAGAAACTTGTATGTTAAATTCACAGGTCTAAAGGCAAACATGCCTTTAACTTCACACTGAGCTGAGCGTGCTTTTGCTGCTTTGGCATTTATCACACGTTTCACAGTGAAGGAACTACTGAATCCCAATTAGGGATGGGAAGATATCCCAGCATTCAGGCATTCCGAAGATTTTTTTTTTTTTTTTT